>SNQJ01S0039704.1:2689-38638 GCA_010110895.2 Picea sitchensis
TAATGCAATTTTGAATAGTTACACTGCCAAATACATAGTTCCACATCCATTTTAGGATGATAACAAAAACTATGACATTTAGCTCCAAAATTATGGACTCTAAGCTATCGCTTTAAGATACATCACTTCATACCTGCAAAAGAAAACATTCATCAAATTCAAAATTTAAAAATTTACAATAAAATATATCTACAAATTTAAAATAAAATGTACACATGTATCATTTTAGATATATAAAACAAGTTGTGATAAAAACAAAATTGACATACATACTAAAAGAGTTAAGTCTCATCCTCCAACATACTCATTTCCACCAAATATAATGTGAACATATGTCACAATAAAAAATAATAAAAAAACAAAAAACAAATAACACATATTAGTATATATACTTTAACTAAATATTAAATAAACAATAAGAAATAATAACATACCCAACCAGAGTTCCACAGATTTAACATTATCGCTCTCTTTTTATTACATTTTTTGACACTTTTTTTTAACCAAAATTTCATCACGAAGTTCCAAAACTTCCAAAATAGTTACTCTCCATATTAAACATACATGATCTAAACAATGTAAAATATTATCTAAAATCTTACAAATTTTTAAAGAGAAAAATTGTGTTCTTGGTAACCAATTTTTGTGTTCAGAGTTAAATAGTACCCGGAAAATAAATATAGTTATGTATGCAGAAAGTTCACAAATATCCATATTATGTCATTCTTCCAATAAAATACTTATCTCCTCACCAGTAAAATACTTATCTTCTCTTTTGCAGTGGAATATATGTTTTCATATAATCAAATGTCCTTTCAAATTAAGTGACTCATAAATCTCCATATTAAGCCCTTCTTCCAAGAAATTACTTATATCTATGAAAGGTCACAAATCTCCGTTTTAAAAATCATTCTTCCAAAAAATACTTATCTCCTCTTTCTGCGATGGAATAGATGTTCTCATATAATCTTTCATGTACATGAAGAAAACACAAATCTGCACATATATTAAGTCATTCTTAAAAAACCATTTAAATCTTTCATATTTGGGATGTATTCGTATTACATATAATCAAATGCTCTTTGAAATATGTCTTTATCATGATCTAAACATAAATGAGATCATGCACATACATAGATTATTTGCAATTCTACTTGAATGTTGGTTTTTGTGATTAGTAACCAATTTAGTTAAGAGTTTGACAATACCCATGCAAGAAAGAATTCACTTCGTTGTATGAAGAAAACATAAATGTCCATACTATGCCATTCTTGGACAAGAAGGCAAGAAATGTAATCGAAGAAAATTTAAAAACTTCCCCTTTTCCGATGTGGGATAGAGTCTGTTCTCAAATAATCAAATTTTCAAGTTCAAAATTAGGTCTTCATCATGATCTAAACATAAATAAGATTGAATGTACCATTTTAGACAATGATAAACTTATATAGGGGTTCTATATATTTCAAAATAATTGATCAAAGCATTGAAAATTTATATAGACACTAGTGGAGTAACCCTATGAATAGGAAAGGATAAACTAAAAATTTGAGAAAACAAAAATTTGAAAAAAGTAAAAAATATAAGCATATTAAACAAAAATAAGCTTGAACACTTTCATATAAAAGGCCCAACATAAAAGCAAATTAAAACTCACTAATGTGCAATGAACACATATTTAAGAATCATCATGAATAGACACATCCTTCCCAGGTATGGATGCATCCTCCTCAATCCCAATCTCCTGCACTCTCTTCTCCACATTTTGTTCAACCATACTCTGAGGTATTCTCTTCTCCACATTGCCCTATATAACACATTTCAAATTTGAAAATTTGAAAATTAAATTTAAATGATTTGAACACATTAAATTATAGTTTTAAATTTTGAAACATGTAATATCTGTGATGTGTCAACCTGAATATCAATAAATTATACCCACCATAGCCTAAGATTCAATAAATTATATATTGTTTAATACATTCTTCTTTTAAATTAATAATTTAAATGACATTACAATTTTCATATATAACTAAATTGTTTTTCAACATGCAATGATATCTGTGAACTCCTGCCCTCTTCAAACTCTCCCAATGAGAATTGGGACAAGCCTACCCAAGTAGTAGGAGATGGAATATGGATCTATGAACAACACAACTAAGAACTAACTCTAGGATTCAATGTGTTCACATTTATACAAAAACATAAATTTCATGTTGTTGATCTTATTTAAAAGATTGGAGATTTGACAACTATAGTGATCATATGTGAATATTACAAAACACATACCTGATTCAACTCATCCAAATTTAAACTTGTGGAATCAAGTCCCCTATTTACTGGAGATTCATTTAACATATGTCCAAACTTCTATTAATGACAATAACAGCTCAATTATTTCTATAGATACAATGATATGTATCTAGATCTAGAAGTAAACTATCCTCAAATGCATAAAAAATTTACTAACTATAACACATACCAATCTGATGTTGGGTTCATCATTCTGAATGACCTCCTTCCAACCATTATGACAAAATTTTGCATACTCCTCAAGATCTTCTATTGACATGGTATCTAACTTCTCATTTGTTTTATAAACAAAAATGGATCGAGAAATGGCTTCCGCTCTCTGACGGTTCAAACCAACATCAACACTATAAAAAATCAATTCCAAATTTTTCTCAATTGCATTCCTATCCTCTTTGCTAACATTTGATGAAGCTCACAACTTTGAATGTGAGACAAATGCCCCTATTGGAAGAGATACTAAAGGTCTTGGAGGCCTCTACAATGTCGCATTTCGATATGCCCCTTTCCGATCTTATGTCTGTCCTTTACTAGCCCCATAATAATTGGATGGTAGGCTAGTATAATCAGGGTGCATGTCCATGAAAAACTCTGCATAAAAGTGTCTAAAACATTAATGTGGAACCTCATCATTCCACGTCAACTTCTCATATGCTGCCAAAAATCTATTATAAAGATCTCCTACTATGTTGGGGTGCTTAAAATATTGCACCTTTAACATCTTTCGCTTTGGACCATCTTTTAAATTGAACATAGAAATTGCATTTTCTTTTGAAACTTTACTTTTTACTATGTCCCATTTATCAGAGCCCATCATCTCCGACTTTCGTCTCCTCATCAAATCGATAAAACTGTCATTCGTTGGCCCCATCTTTTGATATGAATCCATAAAGTTTTGCAATGAATGTAAAACAATCTCCAAACTTTTTTTTACTCTCTCGAGGGAGATCCATGCTCCTCAAATTATTTTCCAATCTTCTTTTAACACCTGAGCATTGCTCGAGGGTTATTTCTTCAGTAATCCCTTCACAGGGAAGCTCATCACTAGCATTTAAAGGATAGGTGGACGTAGGCGTCTAATCTTTTGTTTCTTGATAACACATCCTAAATACACCTTCACCCTCCTCACCAACATTAAAATTTTCATGATACCCACTCCCTCTTTCATTATCTTCCCTCACAGTAAACTCATTGTCTACACATACACATTTGAAAGTAATTACACCATTTAACAACATAATTTAACATAATAATAATAATAATAAAAACATATATAAAACACACATACACACACACATATATAAAATAAACATAAATACACGAAAATACAAAATCAAAGAAAATTACCAAACATATTTTCTTGTCCTGATGTATTCCCTACATTCTTTGGTGTTGGAGTATTAATGTGAAACCTATCTAAGAAGTCTGCATCCATATCACTATTTTGAGAACATTCTTGAGATGATCTATTCACATACTCATTTTATAATCTCCTCCTTTGACTAGATTTGTTTTGGTCACTTGGAGTCTTAGTCGAAGAAGGGGTTCCTTTTCTTCCTTCATGGGATAGCCTAGAGCGTTTGCGATGAATGTTTGGAGACTCCTGTCTCGACATCTCGCCTCAATATCTATCCTTTGAAAATTCATGAATATGAAAGTTCATAAGTTATAGAAACATTAAATGAAAATATTAAATTTATAACACAAACATTTAAGCATTTATAACAACTTCAAAGCATCACAGACATATATTGAAAAAACTAGAACAACTGTATTTTTTACTAAGATGTTATATATAATAAACATGAAAATATTTAAAAAAAAAATGTGACATGTAGAAGATCATCTATATCTATGTAAATAGTAGAAGGTATTTTTAAAGATAATCTATGTGTAACATGTTAAAATTTAAGGGCAAAAAAAATAGCTAACTAAAAAAAAATTATTTTAATTTCTAAACATAAGTTACTTAAAAACAATCACTGACAAAACATTTACTTAAAACTAAAACAAGAAAATGTTATATGATATGTTGTTGCTATCCTCTTAGATATATGCTCATAAAAAGCTTCAAGGGATCATTGATCAAACCCTCGAGGCAGATTTGATCATGACACATGGAAAAAATTGACAAGAAGAACTTTTAGGGTAAAATATCAATAGACTAACCAACAAAATACACAGGTGGCACCATCAATAGAAGAGAACAAAAACATACACATAGTGGCATTAGCAAGGAGATGAGGAGGGCGACACCAACAAAAAAATGAGGAGGGCGACACTAGCAAGGAGAACCAAAATTCCCAAACAATAACCAAAAATAGATCTGCGACAAGATGGAAAAGACCAAAAAGAATTATCCTAGAGGGGTCAGAGCCACTCAATTAATTAATTAAATAATTTAAAAAAATAATATTTTATAACATAAAATATTAATTGTTAAATCATAAAAATCAACAAGAAAAAAACAATTAAAGAGAGGGGATCCAAAGTCAAGACAACTAACGTTCTTTAGGAAGAAGCAAAGAACAAAACAAAAAACCCACACAACAATTAAGGGGGGTGTAACTCAAGCAAGGGTGGTTTCAAGACAAAGTCAAAGTTAAATTCTTCCAAAGTCAAGGCGACTAACTTTATTTAGGTAAAAGAAAAGAACAAAACCAAAAACCCACACAACAATTAAGGGGGGCATAAGTCAAACAAGGGTGATTTCAAGACAAAGTCAACAATTAAGTTCTTCTTTAATGGCAAAATGTCCACATGATTCTCATGATATTTACTTATAAGATTTAATCATCCGAGCATACAAGGAAGATCAATAATGTGATCATGCTCTTCTTAACTACTCTTAGGTCTCATGCACCATCCCGGGAGAGAACAAAATCATACATTATCTCAACTTGGCACTTAACCAAGACACAAAAAAAAAAAAAAAAAACCAAAAACCCACACTAATCATAGTTTTCATATTTGAATTTATGTGATGTGTGAAGTAAGTTACATTTAGATTTGCAAAGAAATAATGAATTTTAAGCAAAAATAAAGTATGGAATTCAAATTTAAATGCACAAATACAATCTGAAATATAATTTTTCTGCATCAAAGAGTCCATTATAGTTCATAACTAACCTTAGGATTTCCAAACTGAATGTATAAGTATTCAATTGAACATGGACTATTTGCTACAATAATTAATTGCTAAGCCTAAATGGATTTGGTTTTCCTACAATTATTAGGTGAATCTGCTTGTGCAGATTTGTGAAATTAGAAATGACAATATTTAGGACTGAAACTTCTGCATCTATGAGAGAGGAACCACAANTTTGCTACAATAATTAATTGCTAAGCCTAAATGGATTTGGTTTTCCTACAATTATTAGGTGAATCTGCTTGTGCAGATTTGTGAAATTAGAAATGACAATATTTAGGACTGAAACTTCTGCATCTATGAGAGAGGAACCACAACTAATGAGAGAGAGAGAGGTGGTAGATTTGTTATGTAAACTCTGTTGCATGTATAATGGGGCATTTGATGCATTTATTAGCGAATATTGGATGTTTTTAACATAGGAATTTACTGCATTTAGGTGTTGTAATTATAGAGGGAAGTGAGAAAAATGTGAATATGATGGGAATAATGGCACCCATAAGCTCTATTTAAATTTTATACTAGTATATATGCCTAGTTTTCAAGGTTTAGCCAGAAAAAAAATGCAGGGTAGATGCTAACATTGATGAAGGTTGGTTTTCTACAATAATTGAACAAATGTCATTTTCAGTGAATATTATAATTTGCTATATAGGAAAATTATATATGCTATTAATGTATACTATAGTTATTATTAATGTGCTATACAATTGCTATTAATGTTTAGTATGGATATTATTTAGTTTATAGATATGTTGTTCTTTAATCTAAATGTTTAGTATGGTTATGCCTGTCATTTAATGAGTGATATAGATGTCATTTAACTAGCAATATGATTGTCCTTATTGTTTTAAATTCTCTCTGTTTTTGTATTAATTCTTATGTGGTGCTATGAAGAATATTCATTTCATAGAAAAAACACAATTTGGTAAACCATAATCCCTAAGTTGACTTAGTAGGCATTCATTGCATGCAACTATGTTTATATGAAGGATCCATAAAATGATGTTACAGGGGAGGGAAATAAACTGCCTGAACACATACTAACCTATAACTATTATGTATCTTTTGAGCAGTTGTTGGGAACTGCATTCTCTAAATCTTATTATGAATTTCATTAGGGCCCTTGAGAGTCATTCTCAATTTTATCATGTGAATATCATTCATGTCAGAGCTATACGAGCATGTCCCTGTACATGGACAAGGTCGAATATGGCCCTGTCAACCTTCTAAACTAGTAAAACTAACACTATAACAATTTAAAACAAAAAAGTTAAAACAATTTAAAACTACAATGCTAATATTAAGAAAGTCTTGGATATCTGTTGCAGTTGTAACATGTTTTATTTTCTTCCTATCAATAGCTCGAATGTCAGAACTTTAATTTGTTTGATTCAAGTTAAATCAGTGTTCATCATTTTGTAATTGTCTATGAAATCCTCTAACACAAGCACTTTGGGATGACCTTAGAAATAAACTAGAAAAATGAAAAATCAAACATGGTAATTATGCTGTAAAATATCTTTAAATCCAGTAACTTTGCTATCATAGTGAGTGACAAGGCCATTCTCATAACTACAGTGAACATAAATAAATTTTTTAAACAATAGACTATAAACAAGAGACTGTACATGGACATGGTCGAATACGACCCTGTCAACCTTCTAGTATAACAATTTAAAATAAAAAATTTAACCATGTCCCTGTACATGGACATGGCCATTTTCAGCCCTGCCCATGTACATGGACATGCTCGAATTCGACCTTGTCCCTGTACATGGCCAAGGCCAAATACAACTGTACTTTGAAATATGTTATTTTATTTTAATTTATAATGGTGAGAGCCCATTTTCAAGTTCAATATGAAAAAGATGTAGTATATAATAATAAAATATGCTTTTATTTTAATTTGAAATATATCAATTTTTAAAATAAATATGATATTTTAAAAACTATTTTTTAATATTTTTATTATAAATAATTTTTATTTTAAAAAAATCATACTTTTTAAAATAATTTTTCAATGAATTTGAATTCATTAAAATTTATATATAAAATTTAAACTTACTCTATCATATATTATTTTAAAAATACTATAAAAATTATTTAATATTTATATATAAACTATGAATATAAATTCATTTTCACTAAACACGTAGTTACATTTCATTCATTTTAAAAACCAAAAGCTATAAAAAGAACGCATCATAGATTTTTACTTGCTTGCAAGCTGATGTAAGGCAATGGATTATTTTTCTCCAAAAGTTCACTTCTTATTTCTAGGAACACTTATCCTAATATATAAAAACTAAGGCTAAGGAGTTTTTTTTTTCTCAAAAGTAGATTTGAATTCATATTTATATGCTACTTGCAATATCAAATAAACTTACATAGTTATGATTTTATTAATTCTTTTATAGAAATAAACTGATAAAAAAACACAAACACAGTGGAAAAAAAAACTTTTTATAGAAGTAAACTGATAAAAAATATAGTGGAAAAAAGATAAAAAAACTTAATATTTATACTACTCCATATTTATATGTTACTTGCAATTAAACTTACAGTTATGGATCAAACAATCTTACATGCTACTTGCAATGAGACTTACAGAGTTATGAATCAAACAAACTTACGGAGTTATGATTTTATCAATTCATTTATAGAAATAAACTGATAAAAAACACAGTGGAAAAAAAAATTCTTTTATAGAAGTAAACTGATAAAAAAAGACAGCGGCAAAAAAAATCAAAAACCTAATATGTATACTACTCCATATTTATATGCTACTTGCAATTAAACTTACGAAGTTATGAATCAAACAATCTTACATGCTACTTGAAATTAAACTTACAGAGTTACGATTTTATCAATTCTTTTATAGAAATAAAATTGTTAGAGTTATGAATCAAATAATCTTACATGCTACTTGCAATTAAACTTACAAAGTTATGAATCAAACAAACTTACAGAGCTATGATTTTATCAATTCTTTTATAAAAATAAAACTGATAAAAATCAGTCCCAAAAGATAAAAAAAATATAATATTTGTACTACTCCATATTTACATGCTTGTTGCAATTAAGATTATAGAGTTGATTGCCCACCTGCAGGGCTGAATACGGCCATGTCCATGTATAGGGACAGACTCGAATTCGGGACTGTCCCTGTACATGGATATATATCTTTTTCCTAAAGACTCCAGTTTCTAGTTCTAAAGGCAACTCATCCCTCTTGTTGTTAGAAAGAAAGGAATATATGTAGTAAGGAAGAAAGGCCAGGATCAAATAATGGTAGTGGTTTCTATGGTTTATTTCTTTGCATTCATACCCCTTCCACTTCTAAATGTATCATAAGTCATTGAATTGGTGCACCCTAGCTACTTCCTGTCTCAAATACTAAGGTGGGTAGAAAAGGCTGAGTGTAGCTGTCATTTAATCAGGTGGTAATGAAATATGTGAGTGGACACTTTATATTCCATATCCTGACATTGAGCTTATAGCAGTAATATGTAACAATTATGATATCATTGTAATCAAGCTATACTAATAGAGGAACACAATCTTATCATAATTAAGGCATGTAGATTATCTGAACACTATCCATAAGGTTATGCATTGTGATTACTAGTAACCAATATAGAGAAACAAGCTATCATAATATATGAATGATACGTAAGCTGCTTACACCATAGGCTATACTATGAACACCATATATTAGCGTTGTTCTTAAGATCTATATTAGAAACAACATACTCATATAATCTATTAGCATTGGTTCAATGTATTTTCATAATATTCGGCATAATATTCGGCCTTGTCCATGTACTCGACCCTGTCAACATTCTAAACTAATACTAACACTAAAAAATTAAAACTAATACTAACACTACCTACCACTAACAATAAATTACCTGGACTGCCCACCCGTAGCACCAACGTCCGCCCGCAACACTGCTACACCAACGTCCGCCCGCAACACTGCGACACCAACGTCCGCCAGTAGCACGTCCACTCGCAACATTGATGTTCGCCAACACCAGTCCACCAACACCTAACACTCTCAACAATTTAGTTCACCATCACCTAACACTATCAACAATTCGGGAAAAATACGACAGGAGCGATGTGTGGGTAATATATAAACCATTTGTTCGACCAAAAAAACGTTCAGCCGAAACAACGTTCGACAGAAAACCTTTACCGGAAAAAAAATATCGTCCGACCAAGATGGTAGAAGTTTTTTTTGGCGATTGTGCTAGTACCATTTGATTTGATGTCCAATGGTTCGGCTGAAAAATATTTTGGCCGAAAAGAGGTGTCTTTCGACCGAAAGAATTATTAGTTCGACCGAAAGAATGTTAGTAGGAATTTTGGAAATCCGATTCTCACAAAAGTGTTACCCAACTTCGTGATTTTACCCTAGTGTTTTGAAAGAGACTAATAAAAAAGTAGAAATAAGGCTAATGGCTAAGTTTATCTTTTATTACACACACACACATATATTTCCCACTATAAAAGTCTAGAAATTTTATTTAAATCAACAAAATTACAATTTTAGATATGTATTGGTATTTTAGTTTGCCTCTCATGGGGTGTACAAAAAGAAAGAATCCATTCTTTATCTAAAAAATTTTTCAATTTTCAACAAACTATTATCTTTGCTTAATATCATATCCTTCGGCTATTTGATTCACAAAGAGTAAGCATCTAAGTTTTAGTAAAGTACAAAAAATAGTTTTAGAAAAGTACAAAAAACTATAGTTATAGACAACAATTCAAAAAAGATCAAATTTAAATTTTATATCATATTCAACAAGTTCAATCTTCTAAATCCCAGAGGCAATAAGGAAATCAAAACTAGAATTCATGAAAACTAGTAGTAATGTGTCCTTGTTGGGATTCAATGATTTCCTGCGCTCCATGAAGCTTCAATCCTTCCTTGGATAACATGTCAATTTCATAATTTTGTTCCCTCCTTGGATAACATGTCAACTTCTGAAATGTGTTCCATATACTTGGACAAATGAAATGTGAAAGAAAAAGGGTTGTAACCATATACTTGGACAAATGAAATGTGAAAGAAAAAAGATTGTAAATAGTCCCAAAATAAATAAAAGCAAGTAATTTCCAAAAAAAAAAAAAAAATCTCATTTACCTATTAAAATTACTAAAAGCAAAATAAATCTATGATTATATATATATATATATATATATATATATATATATATAACAATGAAAATATAACTTTTTCCTTTTTTTTTTTTAAGACTTTGCAATTTTATTCTATATCAATAACATTAAAACATAACAAAAATCTTAACATAATCCAAAGCATAAAGCATTTAAAGAAATATTCACTTAACATTTTAAGTATGAAAATATCTACAACATATAAATCTATTACCTTGATCTTAGACATTGTCCATCGAATAGGTCATCACTCAATACTGGTCACTTCAGAATACTCATTATCCGAGGGGTGACACTTCCAAGAAGAGGCCTTTCTCCGCAAGTTGGAACAGATGTTTGAGTACTTCCTCACCCCATTGCAGTTTGGGACACCCATAAACCTTAAGTACCCTCAACCACATCAAATGTTCGATCCCCGCAACTTCTTCTAACGCATAGCAACTTCACACGATTAGATCTCGAAATTTTGTCAGCTTCTGCAAGCCCCGTATGCCCGTGACCCCACCACATTCGTCGAGCCACATGCTTTCCAAAGATTTCAACGTTCCAAGAGAAAGCTCCTCTACTTTTGGACAATATCTAATTTGCAGCCGTTGAAGTTTTGCAAGACCACGTAGCCCTTCAATGTTTTCCAAATCAGGACAATCCCACAACTCTAGATTTATGAGTGTATTTGGCAATGTTCCAACCTCCGTTAGGCGTTCACAACCGTTGATGTGAAGTCGTTGAAGGTTGGGGCAAACACCTTTACCAAATGCTAGCTCAGATATCCTTGTTGAGACTAGCAGTAAGTCTCTAAGGCCAACCATGCGCTCAGTCGAATCTCTTCCGGTTTCACTTTCCCTTTCAACTCTTTTGAATGGCAGTTCTCTTAACGGACTATGCTCTACTTCTAACCGTTGGAGATTGTTTGGCGGCATAAAGAGTATGTTAACGTTTCTACGAAATGGAGTTTGATGGGACATCTTGGGCATTGGGCACCATTTCGTAGAAGGCCGTTGCCTGCTGTCAACTTAGTTCCCGTTCTCTGTTCTTCATTTTGGTTTTTTTCCTTTTGAATTTTTTTGGTTTTTTTTTTTCTTTTGAATTTTTGATGGCTGACGTTTGTATCCGAAACGTCCCATCAAACTCCATTTCGTAAAAGCGTTAGCTTACTCCGCATGAAAATGCCTCTCAACTTGCATGAAATATACCACACATATATGTTTTATATTTATTTATTAAGAAGTTCGTGAAGTGCTTCGAAAGTGATTTGATATTTTTTTTTTAATGCAGTTGAATATCATTTTGCAGTGGTCCTGCTCTAGTTTTTAATTATTTATTAATCTTCATACAGGATAAGCATCTTCGAACCTGCTCTATCTATAAATCATTTGATTATTAACATAAGGTTGGTTGGATATGGTCTAAAACAAAAGTAGAGTGTATTTTTGAATTAGTTGTGATATGTTTTCTTTTTATAACTTTTTCTTTATTATGATTTATATGTCTATAATATTTTTTCTTTATTATGATTTATATGTCTATATTGTTATGTTACATGGACGTAGCCTTTTTTGTTATGGTTTATGAGCAGCCTCAAGTGTCATTTGAAAATATTTTAAATTTTGTCATTCAAAATATTATAAAATATATTGTCTAAACATTATGAAGTTTATTTTATGTTTCTAGTTATTAGTGCAAGTAAATTAACGTTTTGAGTTTTTTTGACATTCTAGTTTATATTTATAGAAGAAGTTTGCGTTTATGGTAGGTTTAAGTTAATGATTAATCCTTTTAAGATTGTCAATTTAGATGTTTATGATAAATTAGATTATGTATTGTATTTGATTATCTAAAACCAACATAATTTCTTCATATTTTGTATGTTTTTATTAAGTTGGATGAGTTGAAGGTACTTAGTTTTGGAGCAGTTCCACTCACTTTGACAACAATGAGTTGCATGCTTCTTATCTTCAATATTGTGAGTTTTGAAAGCATTCAATCACGTGCTAACGAACAAATGATTCAAATAAAAAATTAAATGATTCAAACATTTTGGGAGGAAAGAGAAGAAATTATTTATTATCCAATGGATTTTGGAAAGGAAATACAACATGAAATGTATCACCTAAGGAAAATCTTTTAGCTATGAAATCCAATCTTTTTTTATGGGAGGGTTCTTTCATTCCTTCAATGGGCTCTCTCAAAGGGGCAATTCCCCTTATGAAATGGTGTTTTGGAGAGGAAAATGGGTAGCACAAGAATAAGGCATAATTTTCTCTACTGCATTTAATATACCTTGAGTGTTTATATTTGTGAGTGGAGGAGAAGACAAAAACATTCATTGCGTTATAATTGAAGCTACCTCTTATCATGTAGAATATTGAGAAGCTGCCAAATCATATTTAAATTCTTCTTTTGAGGAAAATCCTATAGGTCAAAAGGAACTTCTTATTTCAAATCATCATGAACTATCCTAGTGCCTTTCTTTGTGTCCAATGGATGCCAAAAGTTCCTTTCTTAATGGTGATTTGAAAGAAGAATTTCATATGACTCAACCCCCAGGTTTTGAAGTTGAAGGAAAGGAGCACAAAGTCTACAAACATATCAAAGCTTTATATGGATTGAAACATGCACCTAGAGCATGGTATGTCAATATGGATGAATACCTTAGTGTTGATCTAAAAGATTGTTTTACAGTTTTAAGGTCAACCTCACGAGGATATGAATCCCCTTGTGTTTTTAGAGAGGTGGTACTCCTCTTTTTCTTACAATTCCAAGAAAATAAAATGAAACAAATATAATATGAGAAGGATCAAACTTAAATTTCTATATTCACATTCAAGGAAAACAACACCTGAGATTTAGGACCGGATGTTAAAAGAAAATAATATGTACAATATCTACAATGTGCATAGATAAGATGCATACATAATATAAAGGACTGATATATCCATCACAACATTCATCAAAACATTTAACAATACCACAAATAGAAAGAACACGAAATGGAATGCACATAAAAGAGAGCTTTAAATTATATTTCAATAAAGTACAAATAAAATTATGATAGATAGAACATTTGGTAATTAGAGATTTTGGTCAAAGTCTCTGAGAATACAACAATGCAATATCCCAAGTAGTTCTCTCAGAGTCTCAAAAATAATAATGAGTCTTTAAATACAAAGTAAATGTCTTTAAAGAAAGTAAAATATGTTCTCCCTTTGAGGAGGACTGGGATTGTCTCCCACAGAACATAAAATGAAAAGACCAGGAAGATAAGAGAAGGAAAACAAAGAATCATCCTAAATCCCATAGAAAATCGAGTCGACAAAGGCAAAGTAATAAATGATTGTAGCAGAAAATGGACAAAAGAAAAAAATGAAGAGTAGAGTTTATGTTTGACTCACTGTAATGGAGAAATCTCATATCTTCACTTGCTTATAGTTGGTTCCTTTATAGACATTTGTTGTGGTTGAGGTGGCATAACTGCTCTAATTGTTTCTTGATTTTCTGGTTTAGTAATTTCAATTAACGCCTTTTTCAACCATTCCTCAATGTACTCTCTCAAAGGTGCCACAATGATTTCATGTTTGGTTTTAATATCGACAAATTGTCTTTCTAATTCCCTCAATTATAGTTCTTATTGGTGCAATGTGTCCTACACCTCATCATTTTTGTTAATATATCGAACCAACCGTGTTTCAACTTCATCCTCAAAAAATTCAATGGTTTTGGTAAATTCATTATCCCAAGAAACTTTTAATATTCTTTGGCTAAGATCATGGTCTTCATCAATAAATCGGGACCATCTAATTCCTTGGTAAGACCCGCAAGCTTAAGAAATAAATAACTATTTTTATTCCTTAGGGCCTCGGTTTCATTTATCATTTCTCTTAACTCGTCAATTCTCCTTAACCAACAAGTATTCATTTGCTTCATACGATAAGGAGAAGGAAGTTTTTGTTCCTTTCTCCGGGCTTCATTTAAACTGGAAACTTGAGCTGAAAATGTATTTACAGCTTCCTTGAAAAATCCTTCATCATTCTCCAAATATTTTTGTAGATATTCTTTGAAATTCTCTATTCTGGAAGAAAAGCTAGCAATATTTTGGGCAAGCTCCCAAATTTCCTGAATTATATCAAATCGTTTTTGTATGGAATCACCAACATACTTTCTTACAGCCTGCAATAAACTTGATGAGCCTTTGTATTTCGTACTGCTTTTTGGAATCTCCTCCAATTCAAATATATGTTGCATAAAACTTAAAGGTTTTGGGAACAATGGTGTTGGTACCAGAGCAACTTCCGATTCTTTTACTCTTTCCTTTAGTTCCAAATTCTCTTTATACATTTTTTCAATTGATTGTTTTAATGCATCTCCAGTAGCTCCATGAAAATTTGCAATTTTAGATGGTTCTACTCCATCCAAGTCAATAGAATATTTCCATTGTTCATATGAATTTTTATTCTTGGTATTAACTTTTTCTAATAGTAACTTTTTGGTTTCATGATTGTAAGTTGTGTGGTGTAGAGTGACAAAATCCTCTTCAAATATCTCGGGATCCTGAGTCATAATAGCATCAACTATTTCTCTCGTCTCCAACAACCTTTGTGCAAACCAATCAGGTTCTTCAAGGATTTATTCTATGTCCATAGCATTGGGACTTTCCTGGTCTTCTGGTGCATTCATTTTCAGTAATGAAAAAATTATTTTTATTTTTATAGGAGTGTGTGAAACATGTGTTTTCTGAAGGCTTTTCCTTGGTGGATTTTTATCTCTACCTTCATCTGATCCTCCAACTGAGGTTTTTCTAGTATCCATTCCACTGGTTCCATTCATCATTCTTGATGAAGTACTTCTTTGAGACGTTGTCGATGAGTTAGGGTTTTTATTTTTTGTTTCTCTGTCGTGTTGTTTGTATCCCTCATTTTTACTGTTTACTTCTCATGTATTCTCATGTCAAAACCTTCGATAATTTTGTCTTCCTTCAAACCCATTTGTCTGCGATGTTCTGCCAACTCATTTAAGTGAGTTATGTGTTTAACAATACAATCCCCAATTTTCCATGGTAGGGGTATAAATTGTTTCTTCCTTTTGTCATGGAAGAAACAAGCCCAGGTTTTTTATTGCCTGCATACTTCTCCAACAAATAGTTTACTTGATGTATAAAATGGTAAGAGAAAAGGTTTATCCTTATCCCAAATACTCTAATTACAATGAATTATTTGGACAACTCATAAATCCTTTTCCCAATGAGAAAGGAAGTTGGTTCTAAGGATAACCTTGATGTGCTTTGTCCAAATATTAACCTTTTGAATTCCGAGATGAAATTGTTGTGGATTGGGTAAAAATTGTATTGGGCCTTATGTCTGTAGAAAATTGAATACCATGCATAAACTCACTCTAACTTAAAATCCACATGTTTTGCACGAGGCAAATATTCAAAAACATGGCCATAAGTAATGGCCAAAATGAGGTAAGAATCCATATAGACTTTATGAGTCTTTTTGAGGTTATTCAACTGGAAAGAGATTTCACTCAAAATGAGATAACCCCAATCTATGATAGATTTTTCATGTAGGGCATAACACATAGCATATATGACATTTATTTTTACAAACATAGTAGATTCCAATATGAGAATGCGGGCAAATAAAAAAGCTAATTCTTTGTATGGGTATTTTATCAAGTTTTCCTCGATTCTAGAAGTACTAGGATTGCAAGTTGGACGTTCCAAATAGTTTATCAACGTTTTGTTCCCTCCTTTACGCTGCTTCAAAAATCCATCAACTTCCTCGCTCTTGAATCGCATAGTTGGCGTAGGTAGTCGTAAGATTTTAGAAAATGATGAGGGAGATAAATAAATGGGTTGATGACCTTGAATTTGAATTATTCTTCGTTCAAAAACAAATTTATATGCACATCATTGAATGATCTCTTTCATATCAGTTACTTTTGGAACACATCCTGCTAATATGATTCTCGAGGTCCAGATTAGGTTTTCCTTCTTCTCAAGTGGAGGAATACTTTTGTAGTACTTGTATGCCCTAGAACACTAGAACTGTTGATCTTCGTGACCAAGAGTGTTTAATGTATCTCCAAAAATACTTCATTCTTCTTACTTGACATTTTTTCTGCTTTTTATAAAGGTAGCGCTACTGTCGATACTTACAGTTTGGCATTTTTATTTTATTTAAATTCCACTACATCCTTACTTGGTAACTCAATCATTCCTAGATCATGCCTTAAATGTCATCAATTGTCATGGGCCTTGGATTTATTAGGACCCTTAATCGATGCATTGTTCATTAATAACAACATTATGCTTTTACAAGTGGTGGATGATGTGGAAAGGGTAATTAATTTGATGGGAAATGGCGATGTAATTGTATGATAAACAGAAAGTGTCAGGTATGGAGGTGTAAAATGATGTATGGGAAATTTTACGGAAATGTGAACTTGCGGGGTTGCAGGGTTGTGGACTTAAATGCTTGTGAAACAATCTTCGGGAAAGGGTGACAATGACTGGATTGAGATTTTTGAATATGGTTAAGTGTTGGTAGAAATGCGATCTTGTAGGGTTGCAGAACTACGAGTCATAGAAAAGTGATGAGGAGTAAGGAGATTCACTCTGTAATGAGAAATATGGAAAAGTATGAAAAGAAGTAAAAAGAGGAAAGTGGATGTAGACCTGTGGATTTGAAGAGGTGGAAACTTAGAAAAGGATTTAGGGATGGCACATGGTTTCACATCCACATTGCTTGAATTTTGACTTAGTACCAAAATAAAACAGAAAAGGAAACAAAGTAAGAATCTTGGTGAGTGCGGGGTTGCGAGGTTGTGGACTTAAACTCTTGTCAAACAATATTCAGGAAAGGGTGACAATGACTGCATTGAGATTTGTGAATACAATTAAGTGTTGGTAGAAATGCATACTTGTGGGGTTGCAGACCTACAAGTCATAGAAAATTGATGAGGAGTAAGGAGACTCGCTCCACAATGAGAAATATGGCTAAGTATGAAAATAAGTAAAAAGAGAAAAGTCGATGCAGACCTTTGGATTTGCGGATGTGGAAACTTAGGAAAGGATTTAGTGATGGAAAATGGTTATGCATCTACATTGCTTGAATTTTGACTAAGTACCAAAATAAAATGGAAAAGGAAACGAAGTAAGAGTCTTGGTGAGTGTGGGGTTGCGGACCTAAGAAAGTTAAAAAAAAAAGATTTAAGCATTGTTATGCAGCTCTACATCCGCATCATTTGAAAAAAATATTAAGTTCTTGGAGGTTTTTTTTATGTAAGAGAAGAAAATTAAAGAAAAATGTAAAAGAAATCCTAAGAGTGGTTGGATGACAATACTAGACCGGTCAAAAATATGGATCAACACTTAGGCATGTTGGTTTTCATCACAGTGAGTATGATGATACTTTTATTTCATGATGCAATGTCAAACCTGGTTGTCATTTTTCGTTATGTTGATGACTTATTCATCATAGGGAATTATGAAGATCACACCAAGCAGGGGAAACGAGAAATTAAAAAAGGATTCAAAATGATAGATTTGGGGCCACTTCGGTACTATCTTAGAGTGAAAGTTTAACAACAACATCATCAAATATTCCTTAATCAAACAAAGTATGCTACAAATTTGTTGAATAAATTTGGCATGGAGGATTATAAACCCTTGCTTACTCTTATGAAGAAAAACTTAAAACTTTCAAAATTTGAAAGGGGGGGAGGGGATTGGTGAATAGTACTAGCTATAGACAACTGATTGGAATCCTCATTTATTTGACAAACACTTGTCCATATTTTTCATATGCAATCAATATTATTTCTGGATTCATGCAAGAACCTAGAGAAAGCCACTGGAATGGAACAAAAAAAGTCCTCGGGTATATTCATGAAACAAAAGATTTTGCGCTTCTCTATAAGAAGAACAAAAACTTTACACTTGTTTCATATTCAAGTGAAGATTTTGCTGGTGATATCGATGGGAGAATTTCAACATCATGATATCTAATGAATATGGGCTCAACAAGAGTATCTTGGAATTGTATAAAACATGCTACAATGGAAAATCATTTAAGAGAGGCATAATACCTTTCAAATTGGGAAGTCGCATGTGAAATTGTCTGGCACCGTAGAGTTTTGTAGGATCTTGGTGTTATTCAGAAAACACCAACTGCTCTATTGATTGGTAGCCAATTAGCAATAAAAATGGCCAAGAATCCAATATTCCATTACAATACCAAGCATGTCGACACCAAGTGTCACTTCATCAGAACACTCATCAACAATGACATCAACAAGATAGAATATTTTCCATCTGAAGATCAAAATTCATATATTTTCATCGATCCATTAGAAAAAATAAATTCACCAATTTTAGAGATGAACTTGACATTTGTAAAGATAAACTTCAAGATTAAAGGGGGGAATGTTAGCGTAATAATCCTAAAGTTTATTTAGATAGGTTATTTTCCTAGAATAATAAAGTTATTCTAGAAGTTATGTATTTCCTAGGAGATAGGTTGGCCTTTTCACATCATTTTCATAGTGATTATCCTTGAGTTGTTAGTCAAGGACACATGTTATCTTGAGATAAGGCTACATAGGCTATATATATGCTCTCTTACTCTATTGTGGCTTGAGAGAATACATTGTTCAAATCAAAATTGGGTCTAGCCCAAGTGGTTTTGGGATGGTGTGTTATCCTCCCCACCCATGTTCTATTCATGTAAAGTGACATTAGGTCATTGCATTAGTTGGATCCAATTTTGGATCTATCTTCTAAAATATATGATGCTTCCAATCAATGGAAAAATGACCTATAGAGAACCAAAATCAATGGAAAAGTGATCTGATTGGCCCTATTATAAATGATTTTCTCTCTTAGAGGTTAGATCTAAATATTTTCTTCCATATATTAATTTATTTAACACCATTTATGCAGGTCGACCTCACATCTTTCAAAAATTGAATTCAAATTGAATCTATTTGATTAGATCTAATGTTCTATTTTGAATTTATGCATAGATCTAGCACACTTTTGCTTGCTAAACCAAATGAATAGTTTATTTTTGGATCTAGTGCCTAGATCTAATATAATAATGCTTCACTAATTCATTTCACTTATTGGAAAAATGTGGGTTAAGGAATGGAAAAATAATCTGCGTGCAATTGCTCGATAAACCACAAGGGATTTCCACCACTCGAGCCAGAGATATCTCCTACTACGTTACTCCTTTATCCAAGTGTCAGCTAGCAACATATACTAGTAGCATGCAGAAATACTTCACTTTCACGCACTATCTATAATTCTTAATCGAGCTTTTAAAGGCTTAAGAATGTTTTGTGGCCCTCTTCACTTCATCAATTGCTTCACAATTCCCCTCCAATACTAAGACAATTTTGGATTTCTATTTTTAGACCCTATTCAGAAAATGTAGGTGCACATCCTCACTATAGCACATCGTGAAGATATCATGTGTCACCCATATAAGTTTAAAACCAACCCTCTTGCCTAGCTTAGAAGAAACTAATGATTGGTTTATGCATCATTCTGATTCTTTCGATCTTTCTACCAGCGAACATAAGTGCAATCACGAGTTTGAGGTATGCAAGATCTAGGATCATGAGTTTGTATAGATTCATTGGTTATTTTCCCTCGTAATGTGTATATCAATCTAGTATTAGCTATTAAGGTTTGAAATTTGAAATACATCGTCTTGCTTGAAAAACATATCTTGGAAATGAAAGACTTATGTTAGGGCTCCTGACATACTCGACCATCTGATTATTCCAAGAACAAGAGAAAGGAATCCCGGAGTCCAATTAGAAGACACAAAAGAAGGAAAATCTCAAATACAAGCACTAAGAGGATCACTTGCTAGTAAGAGATCAATGATCACCATTTAATGATCACCATTTTTATAAAGGATATATGAACCTTAGATTGTATGTCTAGACAAAGTTTCTTTGAACACCGTGAAATCGACCAGAGTGGGTGAGTTGGCACTTATGAGTGCATACAAATATGTTTAGTGGATGAGTTAACACTTGTGGGTATGTGCTTACTTACATGGCACGTCTATAGTGCTCCACTTATGGACCAACTCTCTATTTGTGGTCTTAGTTTACGGTAAGGTTTTTTCCTTACTTTATCTAGGGAATTGAAGTCAAAGTGAGCAAGGGAGTTGCAGGCCAAATGAAGAGGGTAATCACTAATATCTTTCCATGTAGAGTCCAGAGGCTTAGAAGGGTTTGAGATTCCTTCATTAGCTAGGAATTTTTCCAACTAATTGGCTTCATGTAAAACATGGGAGGGAATGAGAGAAGGAATACGGGGGATAGTCAAGTGAAGGAGGTCAAGGAGAGCTCTCATATGCCAATTATGAGAGAATTTTCATGGATGGAAGCCATTTTGGATTTTAGTGACCATATGAATGATAAGACATGAGTCTCCTTTAGAAATAAGTTTGGAAAAATTATGTTTTCATGGTATTTGAATACCTTAGATCAATCCCCTGTGTTCCATGGCATTGTTCGATCTTGTGCCCATGAAATCATAGTATACTCTAAGGATTTCCCATCAGCATCGCAGAATATTCCTCCATAGTTAGTCAGACTTGGATTTCCTTTAGACACACCAAAAAAATTCAACTTGATGAAGCCCGATGGGGGGGTGCACCAGGAGGAAGGTGAAAAAGGAAAAGGTGACCGAGAAGGGGAGGTAGGGGAAAAAGGTATAAATGAGGGGAGCCACATGGAGATGATGGGGCATTCCAGGTCATTTCATTTGAGATCCTCATCTGTCCATATTTCAGAGTGAATGGTTTCCACAATATTAAGCTTGATCTTGTTCCAGAATGAAGGTGCTTGAGTGGATTCATCTTTGAAAATGTGTCAGTTACTTTCTTTCTAGGTTTCCCATATAAAAAAATAGAGAAAAGATACCATATACATTTAAGGATGGGATTTTGGAATATGGATGGATTCCAAAAATATATAGTTTCCTTGATAGAATCTCTGATGTGATTAGTTTGTTGAAATGTAATGGCTCCCTGGTCCCATAAAAAGCTATTGAATGAACAATAGTTAAGTAGGTGCTCTAGGGATTCAACTACTTGAAGGAACATTTCACAAATACCAATTCCTATGAAACCTTGGTTCAGGAGGTGATCCTAGCTAAGAAATTTCCCATGAGCAACCAAGCAAAAAAAAGTGGCAACTTTTTCCATAGGTTCCATTTCCAATTTTTTTCCTGATATCTTCTGCAGGAAAAACATTCTGGTCAACCTCTAGGGAATAGACTTCTTTGAGGTTAAATCTAACCACTAGTTGGTGTCCCCATATTAGTTTGTCATAGAGGGAGGAGAAGGCGTTCATTCTATTGGAGAGCTTAGATATCAGAGAGGGTAGAAACATTAAAGGAATTTTGAGGTCTAAAATGGGTCTCAAAACAAAAAATGTACTATCAAAATAAACTTTATGTTGATGTTAGTGGTAGCATTGGACATGTAATTATGCATTGGCATGTGTCTAGCATGTGGAAATCGTCAAAATCCTAGCGTGATTTTAGTTTAGTTAAAATTAGTGAACTAATTAATTAAGTAACATGCTTATCATGCAACATGTAATATAAATATCAAGTGAGTGTGAGAAGTAATCTCAACCAAATATAATTTTTGATATTAGAAATAGATTGTAACTCATGATTATAAAAACAAGGCTATGGAGAAGGAGGAAGAGACTTTTGATGAGGGATCAAAGTGAGAGACTTTGGTGAGAGATCAAGTTCGAGACTTTCGGTGAGATTCTAAATTCTAGGATAGAAAAGAAGGAATTTTACTATTCTGAGGAGTGTAGAAGAAAAGAAGGACTTTTGCTAGTGTAAGGAGTGTAGAATAAAAGAAGGACTTTTGCTTACACATGAGTGAGGAGATATCATTGTTTGGGTGAATATATTTCATCCAAGTGTTAAGACAGAGAGGGTTGGATCACAAAGGACCACGATTCAAGATCTTGGATAGGTGGAGGACTTCCATCTAGAGATCATACGGGTCAAGGAGAAGAGAGAGAAAAGGAAGCCGCAGGTGGGTTTCATAGTATAGAAACAAGAGGAAAGAATAGCACCATATTGAAGTGTTCATATCCATTTTTCATACATGTACGAGGTTCACAATGGAGACAAACACATATGTACGTGAGTTAGCTAAAGGTGAATCATGTACACCTCAAAAAACATGTTGTTCAGTGACCGTATGACAAAGCTGACTACGTCAGGTTTGTCTGTAGTTGTATTTCTTGTAGTGGGCCATTTTCCCTGTTACGGGAGGCCTGATTTGAACTTAATAAAAGCATCTTGGAATTGGTTTTCCCTCCAAGAGGGGTAGTTTACCCAAAAATATTGGTGTATATGGGTGAGATTTTTAATTACCTTTTTTTTATTCTGCTGCATGTTTAGTTGATTACTCAGCTGCACTTTTAGTAGATAAAGTGATTTTATTTTGAGCTAATTATTGGGTGCTGAGTGGGGAATCTCAACATGGTATTAGAGGATACCAGGGGTTGTTAGAGAGATAAATCAAAATGGTATCAGAGCCTAGTATCTGAAGGGAGGAAATCAAGCATATATCTCAATAGTTGTAGGAAGATCTTGACATATCTATAACCATGAGGTGAAAATCGAAGGACAAATTTTAGGGAAACAACAATACTGAGGTAGGACATGGGATTTTGTAGGTTTATTGAGGTATATGTGGGTCATAGTGGTAACATTCACATACATACGTGATTTTAAGTGGGTACAATCGTGTACATACGTAGGTTGCAGTGTTGATAGTTGTGTACAGGGCCATAGAGGATAGTACATGGGAAATTTCAACAGAGGTTTATTAGATCAAATCTTGGATCCAAGTCTTTGAAGGAGAGAGGGAGTCATCCTTTGAGACACAATGATGAAAACATTGAATATTGAGGATAGGTTGGAAGGGGAAACCAAATTCTGGGCATGGAAGACAAGGGTTATTATATTGGAGGAGAATGACCTCAAAGAGTATGTTGAGGGTGTGGTTGCAAGTCCTACCGATCCACACGAATTGACAACTCACAAGAAGAAGGAAGTGAAACAATTTTGAATATATGCACGGGATCTAGTAAGTGGCCAATATTAAGTGTTGGAAATATTAATAGTATTGAGAGGGGGGTGTGAATCAACACTGTGCATTTTTAACTCTTTTCATTTTACACCGATTTAAAACATATTAGCATTTATTATTTCACGAATTCATATCAGAACGATACTCATGATAATCAACATATTACAGATATAGAAGTGAAAACCTTGAAAGTATTTTATAGACAAATGTCAATTTGTGGACAAATAATTTTTGTGAGGACAACAATCCTGTTATCAACACCAACTCATAAATCAGGCACCAACATGGATGAGGACACCAATCCTCTTGAGAAACAACTCAATAATTTCAGGCACCGCCTGGAAGTAGATGAGGACACCAATCCTCTTAAACCTCAACGAACAAACCTCCATAATGTTTGGTCTTCATTCAATTTATGGTCTTCATTCCTTTTCTGTGCATTTCATGAGATATGAACTTTGTACTTCCCACTTGCAACTTCATACGCCTTCACCTTCTATCGTCGCCACTCTTAGCTCTATTAGTGCATTGTCATTTATAGTGATTTCTTTCTTAGTATTTTTCCATGTACATATCGTTTTTGGTTGACTCGAGTCCATCAATTCTCCTTCAATTCGAGCTACAAATACCTCCATGGAAACCGATATTTTAACTTTCTTCTTTTGCACACAATTCCCAAATATAGGCCGTAATTCTCATGGGTCGTCCGATGATTTCTCCATTTGATTTTTTCCATCAATATGCAAATTAATTTTTCGGGACCACAGTGAGTCTGAAACAATCAACATTACCTCAACCATTAGATCATTGATCAATGGTTGGTGTTGGCTCTCAGATTCCTTCTTTTCATAGTCTACTCGTTAACTTCACTCAGACCATGTCCTCTCTGATGGACAACTGAGATCTGCTAGCTACCCATATCTACAACTCACCAAAATTTTGTACCTTCCAGCACATGGACCAATAAATATGCTCCACATGATAATGAATTAGCATTTGAACTCATGTTGATTTCATTAAAACTCATGTTCATGTTTGTGGCTCTTATCTGGAATTATGTTTGTACTTCACCCTATATTCTTAGGACACGTAGTCCAATTACTGTGTTACACGTGTACGCTAATTCTGACATCACTCTCCTTCTTTGAAGTGGATTAAAATAGATCCAACGATCGAGATGGATCCTTTGATGGATCTAAAATTTCCATTGTATCTCTTATTTTTGTTTATATACAACCTATATCACTCCTTAAAGTTCCCTCATCAAAGTACCTTTGCACACTCTACTCCGATGACTCGTACTGCGAAAGATCCAATGGTCCTCGTAGTTTGAAATAAATGGTTCAGATTTTGTTGCTCTCTCAATTTGCACATCGGTTACCTCCTAACGTTCTAACTATATGTGAGTAGGTCAGATGGGGCCCATGTTGATCTACGACAAAGATTGCATCTCGCTTGCATGCCGACTAAAGGTTCAAATTGCTCCTCGAAGCTCTTTCATCAGAGTGTTTCTACTCAATCCACTCCGACCAATGCTTCTTAGATGAATGGATAATATATACTTATTCAAATTAGTGGTTGTTGTTTTCTTTCAGAATTCCTTTGTTGAAATTCCTCTGTCATTGGTAACATAGTTTGGTCTAACAGGGCCTGTCTGATGAATGGTGGACATTCACTCACCGTTTTAAATCAACAAATGAGATGAATACATACAAAAAACTGGACCCATTCTTGTTTGGTACAATAATTAGTTGACATGTGTCACTCTTGGGAAACTCTGGCATCCACGTTAACATCCATGTCATTGTTTCAGTCGAGTTGTCATAATTCATCATGTGGACATCACATATGGTGTGGCATTGACAAAATTATTATGTCATCACTACCTCCATATCTTGTTTGTACATCATGCTGACTTGGAACTTTGACATGTGGCCTAGTCCTTTATGCTTATGTGGCTCTGACATGAGAGATAATGTACAATCTGAGCTAGCTCACCATCACTCAAAGTTTCTCGTGAGGACTCGTTCATTAATTTTACTCTGATGGACGATCTAGATCTTTTCATGATATTGCTTTGATAGATCAACAATTCCTGTTGACTTGGAGTTTCTTCCATCAGAGTCTCTTCACACTCAATCACTCTGATGGCCTTGCCTGTGACGAACGATCTAGATTCGCTCAATGTCTCTTCTGATTAAAGGTTAGATTTCACCTGTGGAGTATTGGCGTCTGAGTAGATGGTTGATAGAATCTCCAATAGAGAGGTTCTTAAACACATGACTTCTCTTTTTTGGGGGTTCTAATGGATGATTGATGAGAGTCGTCAATTTTGTGAATCTTTTCCCAGATTTAATCCATGTCGTCAATTTTTTCTTCAATAGAGATTTTACTATGATGTTATATCAAAAATTGCGTTATTCTATCAACCACTACGTTGTTTTTTCTTCAATAGAGATTTTAGTATGATTTTCTATCAAACACTACATTGTTCTATCAACCACTGCGTTTTTCTATCAGTTTGTTGTTCTATCACCGCGTTGGTCTACAATCAACACCATCCTTGAAATTCTTGACATCAATGAAAATGTACTCAACATTCTCCCCCTTTTTCATTGATGGCAACTCTATTGTTGAGTTGCTCCCCCCGTCAATGTGCTACTGAGTGTTTTTTCTTCCTTTCTTTCTTTGTTCTCCCCCTCTCACGTTTCTCTCCCCCTTTGACATCAATCGAAAAGGGTTTTTTCATTGTGTAATTTATTTATTATATCCAACATTCTTATTTTGTTCATGTAGATCCCCTAACGCGATACTCTTCATTTTTCTTTGCAATGTGTAACCATATGCACTCTCCCCCTGAGATTTTAGTTATGCTAAGCTCCCAAAAACTTTCAGCTGAATCTTTCACTGGGAAATGGGAATGACTCCCATATTCTGTTTGAGGTACTCATATGTATCTCTAGGTATGGGTTTGATAAACATATCGCCAATTTGTTCCTTGGTAGGAACATACTCCAACTTGACAATCTTATCATTCACTTGTTCCCTCAGAAAATGATATTTGATTAGGATATGTTTTGTCCTTGAGAGCATTATTGGGTTCTTGGAAATACTTATGGCAATGGTATTGTCACATAGTATATAAATTGGTTACTTTCACTCAACCTTAATATCTTGTAATGCTTGCTTCATCCAAAGGATTTGTGTGCAACAAGATGCTACTGCAATGTACACTTCTTCTGTCATGGATAAGAATATGAAAGATTGTTTCTTGGTTCCACCACGTGTTCTTTTCTTTTCATCAACATTCCCTGCCCAATCTGCATCATTGTATGTTGTTAGAGTAAAATTATCCCCTCTTGGATACCACAATCCAAAATCCATTGTGCCCTTCAAGTATCTGAGAATTCTCTTGACTTCCATCACATACGATTATTTTGGTGCATATTGAAATATTGCAACCAATCTAACAACTTGCATAACATCAGGCCTTGATGCAGTTACCTATAAAAGCCTACCAATCATTTATCTATACATGGTGTGATATGCCTCTGGTAATTGATCATCCTTACTCAACTTACAACATGTTATCATGGGAGTATTGACAGGCTTGCAGTCTTCCATGTTGAACTTTTTTAACATCTCATTAATGTATTTTGTCTGAGAAATGAATATGCATTGATTTGACCTCAAAATATTTGACATTGAACATGGGATTGACCTATATTAGGTATTTGTTATGCCAAATAAGGTGTTGTATGAGACTTCATTGTTAGCAAATGAAGACATCAAGAGGTAGATTTAGGAGTTGTTGAATAAAGGGCACATTGACCCCAAGCCATTAGCTTATGATTTTTCCATTTTTTTAGTATCAAAGACAAATTACATATAGAGAATGTGCATGCACTATTGACTTCTTAATTTTGTATTCACCATTAAAGGTTAGTATCTACTGCAACATATTGATGTTATGATCCTGATGTGATATATGTGTGATCAAATGTAGATGTAAATAACATATTATCTTAGTAGTGAACTTACATGAATTATACCTCATTAGAATCATAACATTAGTCCTAGGTGTGAGCTTCAATTAAGTTCATATAAGGTTCATTCCAAACATCCTTTACTCTACCTTTTAGTCCCATCCATGTTTGGATTTATTTTTTCGTCGCCTACCTTAATTCACACAACTTAGTCGCCTTTCGTAAATGCACATATATGGAAGCCACCTTCCATAAATACACATATATGGAAGCACTTCCATATATGTGACTTCCCTATATGTGCTTTTATGGAAGACAAATTCCGTATGTGTGCATATACAGAAGCCAGATTCTATAAATGAACATATATGGAAGCACTTATGTATATGCACATATATAAAATCCACCTTATGCAAATGCACATACATAGAATCCAACTCATGTAAATGTGCATATACAGAAGTTGGATTCTATATATGTGCATATATCGAAGCACATCCATAAATGCACATTCATGGAAGATGACTTCTGTATCTGTGACTTTCATATATATGCATAAACAGAAGTGGTCGCCTTCTATATAATGTGCATATATGGTAATGACTTTCGTATATGCACATTTACAGAATTCAACTTCCATATATGTGAATTTATGAAAGTTGGCTTCCATATATGTGAATTTATGAAAGTTGGCTTCCATATATGTACATTTATGAAAGGTGGCTTCTTTATATGTGCATATGTATAAGTGCTTATGTACATGTGCATTTATGGAAGTCGACTTCCGTAAATGCACATATACAAAAGTCGGCTTCCGTAAATGTACATATACAAAAACCATCTTCCATAAATGCATATATACGAAAGTCACATATACGAACGCTAGATTCCTTAAATGCACATTTATGGAAGAGCTTCCATACATGCACATATATAGAAGCTGGCTTCCATAATGCACATATACATAATCATTTTCATTTATGTGCATTTATAGAAGCCACCTTCTGTAAATGCACATATATGGAAGCACTTCAATATATGCATATATACAGAAGCCACCTTCCGTAAATGTACATATACAAAAACCATCTTCCATAAATGCATATATACGAAAGTCACATATACGGACGCCGGATTCCTTAAATGTACATTTATGGAAGCGCTTCCATACATGCACATATATAGAAGCTGGCTTCCATAATGCACATATACATAATCACTTTCGTTTATGTGCATTTATAGAAGCCACCTTCTGTAAATGCACATATATGGAAGCACTTCAATATATGCATATATACAGAAGTCACCTTCTATAAATGCACATATATGAAAGCCCACTTTTGTAAATGCGCATATACGAAAGTCGACTTCCGTATGTGTGCATATATGGAAGGATATTTCCATATATGCATATATATGGAAGACAACTTATGTATATGTGACTTCCATATAGACACATACAAAATCCACATATACATAAGTAATCTTTTGTAAATGTGCATTTATAAAAGCACTTCCATATATGTGCATATATACAACATGACTTTCCTATATGTGTATTTATGAAAGCCAACTTCCATTTATTCACATTTATGGAAGTTCAATTCCGTATATGTGCATAAACAAAAGCCTCATTCCTTAAATATGCATATGCGAAAGTTGACTTCCGTAAATGCACATATACATAAGCACTTCCACATATGCACATTTATGGAAGCCATCTTATGTAAATGAACATTTATAGAAGCCACCTTCCATAAAGCAACATATACAGAAATACATCTATATATGCACTTCCGTATATGCACATATACAAAAGACTCCATCTATAAATTCGCATATAGGGAAACCAACTTCCGTAAATGTGCATATATGAAAGTCAAGTTGTAATGGCGAATTAAATTAAACATCCATTAATTCTACAACATAGCAGTAAAATTCAAGAATTTCTTTAATTTATCACATTCGCATACAAATTTATCAATAATAATAAAATTTTATAATAGATTAAAAACAATTGCAAACTTTTAAATACCTGAACCTGATGCTAATAACCCTCCATTTGTCCGCTTGCCTTCTTGACCGCTGCTGCACTGTAAAACACTGCCCAAAACCTAGTTCCACCCTACCAACTAGGTAACTTCTTAGCTCCAGGATATCATATGGATATCCCGGCTCCCGTGCCCAAAACCTCTAGCAACCCCGGTGCCTGACTGATACAATCCCCACTCCAAAACTCCACACCTCTCTGCAAAATCCAAGAGCCCTCAAAATCAATCCCCCATCTCCTGTCGAATGACCTCCGGTAAACCTCCTTCCCCTCCATATTCCTCCTTCACCGACTTCCCCCCTCATTTTCCTCCCTACCTAACCCATTTATTACCTTATCTTATCCTTTCATCCTTAATGCCCCTTATCCCCTTTATTTATTATTTTATCCCATATTTAATGTCTTACCCCTTTGAATTAATACCTTATCCCTTTCCGTGTACGTAACTCTTAATTTAATAAAATAATTTATTAACCCCCCTTTAATCCTTTACTTAATTAATTAATGAGTCAATTAATAATTAATTAATCCTTGACAATCATGATTAATTAATTAATAATAAATAATTAGTTAATGTTATTTTAAGAAATAATTATTGTTTAGCTAATCTTTTAGGACAGTTAGATTATTAAATTAATTATAATTAATAATCATATACATCTATTTAAGCAGGGTCGTTACACAAATTATGTATATGTGCATATATGGAAGCGCTTCCATAAATTCAAATTTAGAGAGACCAAATTTTGTATATGTTTCTTCTGTATATACACATATATGAAATTGGTCAACTTTTGTATATGCGCACGCATATACAAAAGTTGGCTTCCATAATTGCACAGATATAGAAGTTCTTCTATATATGTGCATTTACATAAGCCACCTTCTATAAATTCATATATACATAATCACTTTTGTATATGCGCATATACAAAAACATATTTATGCAAGGGTGCATATATGAAAGCCAAATTCCATAAATTTTCATATATCGAAGTTGGCTTCCAAACCACTGGCTCCATGACTACCATCATCACCACTATCTCTTGTACCAGACACCCCATCACCCCTGTAACCATATTCATAGCATATACATAAGTCATCTTCCATATATGCACATATATGGAAGCGCTTCCATATATGCGCATATACAAAAGTCATTTTCCATATATGTGCATTTAAGAAAGTTGGCTTCCCTATATGTTTTTATGGAAGGTAGCTTCCATATATACACATTTACAGAAGGTGGCTTCGGTAAATATGCATATAGGCGAGCTGATCAATTCTATATATGTGCATATATGGAATCTCGATATACACAAGTTGACTTCTGTAAATGCACATTTACAGAAGCACTTCCATATATGTGCATATACAAAAGTCGAATTTTGTATATGTGCATTGATGGAATCCAAATTCCATATATGCACATCTACAGAAGCCAACTTTCATATATGCTCATTTACGTAAGTCAGCTTCCATATATGCACATTTATGGAAGTTGGCTTCTGTATATGTGTATAATTGGAACTTGTCTTCTATATATGTGCATATACAAAAGTTGGCTTCTGTTTATGTGCATATACGGAAGTCAGATTCTATAAATACAAATATATGGAAGCAATTTCGTATATGCACATTTACAGAAGCCACCTTCCATAAATGTGCATATATGGATCACTTCCATATATGCGCATATACAGAATCCTCCTTCCATAAATGCGCATATATGAAAGCTCACTTCTGTAAATGCGCATATACGGAAGTCGGCTTTCGTATACGCACATATACGAAAGTCGGCTTCCATATATGCGCATATATGGAAGACAATTTTCGTATATGCATATATATGAAAGTTGACTTCTGTATATATGGATTCCTTATATGTGCATATACAAAATCCGCATATACATAAGTTATCTTCCATAAATGTGTATCTCTGAAAGCAGTTTCAGATATGTGCATATACAAAACATGACTTCTGTATATGCACATTTACGAAAGCCAACTTCTGTATATGTGCATTTATGGAAGTTGACTTATGTATATGTGCATAAGCAAAAAATTTCTTCCTTAAATATGCATATATGAAAGATGGATTCCTTAAATGCACCTATACATAAGCACTTCCATATATGCACATTTATGGAATCCAGCTTCCATAATGTGCATTTATGAAATCCACCTTCTGTAAATGCACATATACAGAAGCACATCCGTATATGCACATATACAAAAGCCTCCTTTCGTAAATGCACATATAGGGAAGCCAACTTTCTTAAATGTGCATATATGGAAACTAGTTTCTAAATATGTACATATACGAAAGTCGGATTTTGTTTATGCACATATATGAAAGTGCTTCTGTAAATGTGCATTTAAAAAAGTTGACTTATATATATGTGGATTTTGTATATACACATATATGGATTTGGTTAGTTTATGTATATGCACATATATAGAAGTCGAATTCCGTAAATACACATATACAAAAGGACTTATGTATATGCACATTTAAGGAAGCCACCTTCCCTAAATGTGTATATATGTAAGCACTTTCATATATGTGCATATACGAAAGTAGATTTTTGTAAATGCACATATACATACGCCAAATTCCCTAAATGTGCATATATGGAAGCCAACATCCATACCACTAGACCCATGACTACCACCACCACTACTACTATCTCTTGTATTAGGCACCCCAAAACCCTTGTAACCATCGCGAATCAACATCGAAATAACTCATAAAAATACCCTCCAATGCATTAAATTGGAGGTGAACGTAGAATATAGTTAGATAGCTTTTCAAAGTACAAAATTTGCAAGTTCACAATATTTTCAAATTTTTACTAAATGGATCAAGTCACCTAGGTTGAGTCTATCGTAAACTATGTATATGGGATATGAATTTGTGTATATGGCTTCTGAGTTTGCATGGAATATCCTAGGATTGTCGATGGGGCCTCATTAGAATGTTGATGAAGTGACATTGCATCCCACTCATGTGACCACATCACTATGGCATCGACACTCCCTTGTACTTGGACCTTTTTGTGACAATATTACATGTAAACAATCAAATTAATAAATAAATCCTATAATCAATATTTCAAAAACTGAGTTATAATTTGCATTTGGTTGAAGTGATTCAAAATTTGTAGCTCATCAACTAGGTAGTGAAATTGAGTAATTATCTTTGTAGCGGGTATATGTGGAGATTCAAGTTCAGTTATGGGTTCATTCTTTGGTGGGGATGGAGGACCATTGACAACATCCTTTCCTTTACCATGTACAATTTGAATGAGAGACATGAACAAAGTTAGGATGAAATAATCAAAATTTAACCATATACTTCTAGAAATCAACAATATAATACACCATGCACACTTGATTAGGTAGTATCTCAGTCCCTTAAGCTAGTGAGATACCTAGGCTACCACATGTTTCTATAAAGCTTGATTTGAATTTTGTGGCCAATAATGCACTTGAGTTTGTGTCCCCCAGTTAGTTATTGTAGTATGATATCAATGCATTTTATGCATATTTTCAATTGCATGAGAAATGTAAGCCAACTTGCAGGGCCGAGGTATGATTTTGTACACTTTTATTATGCTTAAATTATCTTTATTAGTCATCATTTGATCATCTTTTAATACATGTAGAATCAACGCATTAAGTAATATTATTTTGTCTTTATTACATGCACATATAGACATCACTAGATGAGTTGTACTCCATTCAAGAGTTGATTTCTCATTCACCCATGGAAGATGCAAGAGATCCAATCACTCATATCAACTATTAGCATTGGTTCAATGTATTTGCATAATATTCGACCATGTCCATGTACAGGGACAAGCCCAAATTTGGGCATGTCCCTGTACATGGACAGGGTCGAATCCCGCCCTGTCAACATTCTAAACTAATACTTACACTAAAAAATTAAAACTAATACTAACACTACCTAACACTAACTATAAATTACCCGGACCACCTGCTCGCAACACCACTACACCAACGTTTTCCCGTAGCACCGACGTTTGTCAGCACCAGTCTGCCAACACCTAATGTTATCAACAATTCAGTCCGCCAACACCTAACGCTATCAACAATTTGGGAAAACCACGACAGGCGTGATGTGCGGGTAATATATAAACCATTTGTTCAGCTGAAAGGTTCTTTCGGTCGAAAAAATGTTCGGCCGATAAATAGTTTCAGTCGAAAGAGTCTTTTGGCTGAAACAACTTTCGGCCAAAAGCATTTACCGAAAAAAAAATACCGTCTGGCTAAGATGGTAGAAGATTTTTTTGGCCATTGTGCCAGTACCGTTTGATTTGACATCAAATGGTTTGGCCAAAAAGAGGTGTCTTTCGGCCGAAATAATTATTAGTTCGGCTTGAAGAATTATTAGTTTGGCCAAAAGAATGTTAGTAAGAATTTTGGAAACTCGATTCTCACAAAAGTATTACCAACTTTGTGATTTTACCCTAGTGTTTTGAAAGAAATAATAAAAAGGTAGAAAGAAGGCTGGTATTTTACCCTAGTGTTTGAAAGAAATAATAAAAGGTAGAAAGCATACAATGGCTAAGCTTATCTTTATTATTATATATATATATATATATATATATATATATATATATTTCCTGAATTATAAAAATCTAGAAATTTTATTTAAACAAAATTACAATTTTAGATATCTATTGGTATTTCAGTTTGCCTCTCATGGGGCGTACAAAAAGAAGCATCCATTTTTTATCAACAAAAAAATTCAATTTTCAACAAACTATTATCTTTGCTTAATATCATATCCTTGGGCTATTTGTTTCACATAGAGTAAGTAAGCATCTAAGTTCTAGAAAAGTACAAAAAATAGTTCTAGAAAAGTACAAACAAACTATTATCTTTGCTTAATATCATATCCTTGGGCTATTTGTTTCACATAGAGTAAGTAAGCATCTAAGTTCTAGAAAAGTACAAAAAATAGTTCTAGAAAAGTACAAAAAACTATAGTTATAGACAACAATAAAAAAAGAAAAAGAAAAAAAAAACCAAATTTAAATTTTATATTATATTCAACAAGTTCAATCTTCCAGAATCTCATAGGCAAAGGAAATAAAGAAATCAAAACTAGGATTCATTAAAATTAGTAGTAATGTGTCCTTGTTGGGATTCAATGATTTCCCATGTTCCTTCATGGAGCTTCAATCCTTCCTTGAATAACATGCCAATTTCATAATTTTGTTCCCTTCTTGGATAACATGTCAACTTCAAAAATGTGTTCCCTATATATATATGGGCAAATGAAATGTGAGAGAAAAAAATTTGTAAATTCTTTATGTCCCGAACTAAAAGTAAATAATTCCAAAAAAAACATAATCTCATTTCATCTATTAAATTACTAAGAGAAAATAACCATGATTTGATATATATAGATTTTATATAAAAAATATATTAATAATGAAAATATTACTTTTCCTTTTTTAGACATTGCAATTTTATTCTATATCAATAACCTTATAACATGACAAAAACACTGGTCACTTCAGAATACTCATTATCCGAGGGGTGACACTTCCAAGAAGAGGGGTGACACTTTTGGGCAATATCTAATTTGCAGCCGTTGAAGTTTTGCAAGACCACGTAGCCCTTCAATGTTTTCCAAATCAGGACAATCCCATAACTCTAGATTTATGAGTGTATTTGGCAATGTTCCAACCTCCGTTAGGCGTTCACAACCGTTGATGTGAAGTCGTTGAAGATTGGGGCAAACACCTTTACCAAATGCTATCTCTGATATCCTTGTTGAGACTAGCAGTAAGTCTCTAAGGCCAACCATGCGCTCAGTCGAATCTCTTCCGGTTTCACTTTCCCTTTCAACTCTTTTGAATGGCAGTTCTCTTAACGGACTATACTCTACTTCTAACTGTTGGATATTGTTCGACGCCATAAAGAGTAGGTTAACGCTTCTACGAAATGGAGTTTGATGGGACATCTCGGGCATCGGGCACCATTTCGTAGAAGGCCGTGGCCTGCTGTCAACTTAGTTTTGGTTCTCTGTTTTTCATTTTGGCTTTTTTCTCTTTTTGAGTTTTCGATGACTAACGTTTGTGT
>SNQJ01S0039704.1:38648-52359 GCA_010110895.2 Picea sitchensis
CTCAACTTGCATGGAATATACCACACATATATGTTTTATTTTTATAAATCCATATTTATTTATTAAGAAGTTCGTGAAGTGCTTCGAACGTGATTTGATATTTTTTTTAATACAGTTGAATATCATTTTGCACGTCCTGCTCTAGTTTTTAATTATTTATTAATCCTCATACAGGATAAGCATCTTCGAACCTGCTCTATGTATAAATCATTTGATTATTAACAGGAGGTTGGTTGGATATGGTCTAAAACAAAAGTAGAGTGTATTTTTGAATTAGGTGTGATATGTTTTCTTTTTATCATTTTTTCTTTATTATGATTTATATTTCTATAATATTTTTTCTTTATTATGATTTATATGTCTATACCGTTATGTTACATGGACGTAGCCTTTTTGTTATGGTTTATGAGCAGGCTCAAGTGTCATTTGAAAATATTTTAAATTTTTTCATTCAAAATATTATAAAATATATTGTCCAAACATTATGAAGTTTATTTTATGTTTCTAGTTATTAGTGCAAGTAATGAACGCTTTGAGTTCTTTTGACATTCTAGTTTATATTTATAGAAGAAGTTTGCGTTTCTGGTAAGTTTAAGTTAATGATTAATCCTTTTAAGCTTGTCAATTTAGATGTTTATGATAAATTAGATTATGTATTGTATTTGATTATCTAAAACCAACATAATTTCTCCATACATTGTATGTTTTTATTAAGTTGGATGAGTTGAAGGTACTTAGTTTTGGAGTAGTTCCACTCACTTTGACAACAATGAGTTGCATGCTTCTTATCTTCAATATTGTTAGTTTTGAAAGCATTCAATCACGTGCTAATTTAAATGATTCAAACATTTTGGGAGGAAAGAGAAGAAATTATTTATTATCCAATGGATTTTGGAAAGGAAATACAACATGAAATGTATCACCTAAGGAAAATCTTTTAGCTATGAAATCCAATCTTTTTTTTATGGGAGGGTTCTTTCATTCCTTCAATGGGCTCTCTAAAAGGGGCAATTCCCCTTATGCAATGGTGTTTTGGAGTAGAAAATGGGTAGCACAAGCATAAGGCATAATTTTCTCCACTGCATTTAATATACCTTGAGTGTTTATATTTGCGAATGGAGGAGAAGACAAATACATTCATTGCATTATAATTGAAGCTACCTCTCATCATGTAGAATATTGAGAAGCTTCCAAATCATATTTAAATTCTTTTTTTGAGGAAAATCCAATAGGTCAAAAGAAACTTCTTATTTCAAATCATCATGAACTATCCTAGTGCCTTTCTTTGTGTCCAATGGAAGTCAAAAGTTCCTTTCTTAATGGTGATTTGAAAGAAGAATTTCATATGACTCAACTCCCAGGTTTTGAAGTTGAAGGAAAGGAGCACAAAGTCTACAAACGTATCAAAGCTTTATATGGATTGAAACATGCACCTAGAGCATGGTATGCCAATATGGATGAATACCCTAGTGTTGATCTAAAAGATTGTTTTACAGTTTTAAGGTCAACCTCACGAGGATATAAATCCCCTTGCGTTTTTAGAGAGGTGGTACTCCTCTTTTTCTTACAATTTCAAGAAAATAAAATGAAACAAATAAAATATGAGAAGGATCAGACTTAAATTTTTACATTCACATTCAAGGAAAACAACACCTGAGATTTAGGACCGGATGTTAAAAGAAAATCATATGTACAATATCTACAATGTGAATAGATAAGATGCATACACAATATAAAGGACTGATATATCCATCACAACATTCATCAGAACATTTAACAATACCACAAATAGAAAGAACACAAAATGGAACGCACATAAAAGAAAGCTTTAAATTATATTTCAATAAAGTACAAATAAAATTATGATAGATAGAACATTTGGTAATTAGAGATTTTGGTCAAAGTCTCTGAGAATACAACAATGCAATATCCCAAGTAGCTCTCTCAGAGTCTCAAAAATTAAAATGAGTCTTTAAATACAAAGTAAATGTCTTTAAAAAAAGTAAAAAATGTTCTCCCTTCGAGGAGGACTGGGATTGTCTCCCGCGCAACATAAAATGAAAAGACCGGGAATATAAGAGAAGGAAAACCAAGAATCATCCTAAAGCCCATAGAAAATCGAGTAGACAAAGGCAAAGTGATAAATGATTGTAGCAGAAAATGGACAAAAGAAAAAAAATGAAGAATAGAGTTTATGTTTGACTCACTATAATGGAGAAATCCCATATCTTCACTTGCTTACAACTGGTTCCTTTATAGACATTTGTTGTGGTTGAGGTGGCATAACTGCTCTAATTTTTTCTTGATTTTCTATTTTAGTAATTTCAATTAACGCCTTTTTCAACCATTCCTCAATGTACTCTCTAAAAGGTGCCACAATGATTTCATGTTTGGTTTTAATATCGAAAAATTGTCTTTGTAATTCCCTCAATTATAGTTCTTATTGGTGCATTGTGTCGTCCACCTCATCATTTTTGTTGATATATCGAACCAACCGTGTTTCAACTTCATCCTAAAAAAATTCAATGGTTTTGGTAAATTCATTATCCCAAGAAACTTTTAATGCTTTAAGTTGTCCCATTAAATATTCTTGGGCTAAGATCATGGTCTTCATCAATAAATCAGGACCATCTAATTCCTTGGTAAGACCCACAAGCTTAAGAAATAAATAACTATTTTTATTTTTTAGGGCCTCGGTTTCATTTATCATTTCTCTTAACTCTTTAATTCTCCTTAACCAACAAGTATTCATTTGCTTCATACGATAAGGAGAATGAAGTTTTTGTTCCTTTCTCCGAGCTTCATTTAAATTGGAAACTTCAGCTGAAAATGTATTTACAACTTCCTTGAAAAATCCTTCATCATTCTCCAAATATTTTTGTAGATATTCTTTGAAATTCTCCATTCCGGAGGAAAAGCTAGCAATATTTTGGGCAAGCTCCAAATTTCCTGAATTATATCAAATCGTTTTTGTATGGAATCACCAACATACTTTCTTACAGCCTGCAATAAACTTGATGAGCCTTTGTATTTCGTACTGCTTTTTGGGATCTCCTCCAATTCAAGTATAGGTTGCATAAAACTTAAAGGTTTTGGGAACAATGGTGTTGGTACCAGAGAAACTTCTGATTCTTTTACTCTTTTCTTTAGTTCCAAATTCTCTTTATACATTTTTTCAATTGATTGTTTTAATGCATCTCCAGTAGCTCCATGAAAATTTGCAATTTTAGATGGTTCTACTCCATCCAAGTCAATAGAATATTTCCATCGTTCATATTAATTTTTATTCTTGGTATTAACTTTTTCTAATAGTAACTTTTTGGTTTCATGATTGTAAGTTGTGTGGTGCAGAGTGACAAAATCCTCTTCAAATATCTCAGGATCCTGAGTCATAATAACATCAACTATTTCTCTCGTCTCCAACAACCTTTGTGCAAACCAATCAGGTTCTTCAATGATTTCTTCTATGTCCATAGCATGGGGAATTTCCTGGTCTTCTGGTGCATTCGTTTTCAGTAATGACAGATTTGTTTTTATTTTTATAGGAGTGTGTGAAACATGTGTTTTCTGAAGGCTTTTCCTTGGTGCCTTTTTATCTCTACCTTCATCTGATCCTCCAACTGAGGTTTTTCTAGTATCCATTCCACTGGTTCCATTCATCATTCTTGATGGAGTGCTTCTTTGAGACGTTGTCGATGATTTAGGGTTTTAATTTTTTGTTTCTCTGTCGTGTTGTTTGTATCCCTCATTTTTATTGTTTACTTCTCATGTATTCTCATGTCAAAACCTTCGATAATTTTGTCTTCCTTCAAACCCATTTGTTTGTGATGTTCTGCCAACTCATTTAAGTGAGTTATGTGTTTAACAATACAATCCCCAACTTTCCATGGTAGGGGTATAAATTGTTTCTTCCTTTTGTCATGGAAGAAACAAGCCTAGGTTTTTTATTGCCTGCATACTTCTCCAACAAATAGTTTACTTGATGTATAAAATGGTAAGACAAAAGGTTTCTCCTTATCCCAAATACTCTAATTACAGTGAATTATTTGGACAACTCATAAATCCCTTTTCCAGTGAGAAAGGAAGTTGGTTCTAAGGATAACCTTGATGTGCTTTGTCCAAATATTAACCTTTTGAATTCTAAGATGAAATTGTTGTGGATTGGGTAAAAATTGTATTGGGCCTTATGTCTGTAGAAAATTGAATACCATGCATAAACTTGCTTTAACTTAAAATCCACATGTTTTGTGCAAGGCAATTATTCAAAAACATGGCCATAAGCAATGGCCAAAATGAGGTAAGAAGCCATATAGACTTTATGAGTCTTTTTGAGGTTATTCAACTGGAAAGAGATTTCACTCAAAATGAGATAACCCCAATCGATGATAGATTTTTCATGTAGGGCATAACACATAGCATATATGACATTTATTTTTACAAACATAGCAGATTCCAATATGAGAATGCGGGCAAATAAAAAATCTAATTCTCTGTATGGGTATTTTATCAAGTTTTCCTTGATTCTAGAAGTACTAGGGTTGCAAGTTGGATCTTCCAAATAGTTTATCAACGTTTTGTTCCCTCCTTTACACTGCTTCAAAAATTCATCAACTTCCTCGCTCTTGAATCACATAGTTGACGCAAGTAGTCGTAACATTTTAGAAAATGTTGAGGGAGATAAATAAATGGGTTGATGACCTTGAATTTGAATTATTCTTCGTTCAAAAACAAATTTATCTGCACATTATTGAATGATCTCTTTCATATCAGTTACTTTTGGAACACATCCTACTAATGTGATTCCCGAGGTCCAGATTAGGTTTGCTTTCTTCTCAACTGGAGGAATAGTTTTGTAGTACTTGTATGCCCTAGACTACTAGAACTGTTGATCTTCGTGACCAAGAGTGTTCAATGTATCTCCAAAAATACTTCATTCTTCTTACTTGACATTTTTTCTTCTTTTTATAAAGGTAGCGCTACTGTCGATACTTACAGTTTGGCATTTTTATTTTATTTAAATTCCACTACATACTTCCTTGGTAACTCAATCTGTTAGCTCCCAAAATGAATCAGTCACTATGGTTTCATTTTGCGGTTGATAGCATGGTTATCTGTAGTTTTCTCCATTTTGTTTTTAATTTATTCTAGTGTCAAAACTTAGGTTTTAAATTCATATCTTAGAAATAAGTTGATCCATAAAGGTCTTTTCTATAAAATTTCATGAAAAGACTTTCAACAGCTAACGCGTGTTGCAAGGTTGATGACTAGCTGGTGAAAGCGGTTATTTTCAACAGTTAAGGAATACTTTCCCGCAGACAGTTAGCTGGTGAAAGCACGGAACACGTGTTTTTCCTCCACGTTTTCAGAAATCAAAAGATGAAATGCTCGACACACATCACATAATCATTATAAGGTGCTGGTGAAAGCGAATAATGATGAGGATTCTGTTATGCACGTCTAAATCGGATATCATAGCGGATCGTGTTCGTGAATGCATGCTTCACGAGATAATGGCGTTGGAGATGACGAATTCAAATTCATCATCACAGGTAAAGGAGCGGTACTACTCAGCCGGAGACATCAAATCGACACTTCATACTCCCAACACGCATTATCCATAGGCATATGTTATGGTTTCATATTTGAAAGACAATGCCGAGAGTTTTCACCAGCCCCAAACCTTGGCTCAAACAACAAATTATAGTGACTTTGTTTGAAAAATTGTCTGGGGTTCGAGTTATAGATGGAAAGAAAATGAAGTGGTTCATTGTTAAGGAAAGAAATAGACAGTCTGTCTTTTTTACAAGCACATCCAGAGGTGCAAAAACACTTCTCAGACGCAGGCTGCATGGGTTATGTTGAAAAGTTACAGAATGGTTGCCACCAAACAACAGTTGAAGCATTTGCTAAATCGTATGATGGAAACAAAGCCTATGTGGGTTCTTTAGAAATCATAGTTGATGAAGCCGCCATTGCTACAGCAACCAGCTTACATAGATCAGGCCAGAGCTGGTTCAAGACAACATCAACCAATAATCTCAATTTCAGAGCATATCTTAAGGCAGAATTCAGAAATGTCACATGAAAGAAAGCATGCCAGTTTCTCATTTGGAGGATGAATGGCAAGACCTGTTCAAAGGCATTCAACTCTATATAACCTCAGAAGGCAAGTATGACAAGCTGATGCTATACCATTTCAACCTCTTAGATCATTTCACAGGGAAAACTCTCCTAAATTTACCTTTCTTCTTTCACAAAAGCCTAACTAAAGTATGTAAAAAGATTAGGGTTGAACCTCTAAGTATGAAAAACACTCTTTGCCATTTCAGCCTGATCAAATTGATAATTCTAGAGGAACTAAGACAAAGAGGAAGGACTTGGCAACACTTTCTTTTTTGGGAAGGCTTTGGAACCCAAACTCAACCCATGAATGAGCAGAAGAGAGCTGGGAAAAAGAAATTAACTCCTCAGAGCAGCTCGAGGAAGAGAAGAACTCTTCCAGGACCACCAGAAGATAGGATTTTCGGCATAAAGTCTCACAGATCAAAGAAAAAATTAGATTTTGAAACCACTTCAGAGAAGCCTACAGAAAAGAAGACAAATATTCTAAATCTACCATACATAGACTCAGAAACAGAGCCAGAGAAAGAAGATGAAAGTCCAGCCATTAAAAGCCCTGAACACTCCATGGAATTTGCACAGGATTGTGAGACTTTTACTCCCACTGATGAAGGTGAAACATCAGAGAGAAAAAAATCAAAGAAATCACAAAAAATTAAGCAACTAAAAGAAGTGATTTCTCAACAGGAGGTTTTAGAAAGAGTAATCAAGGCGAGATACAAAACTCTGTCTGACAATTTCGTAGAGACAAATGCAGCATTTGAGAAGTTGTCTCGTGAAGGTGTCAAATACAAAAAGAGAAAGAAGAAAATCACCAAAGATTATCACAGTTTATGGTGGTTAGCAAAACGCCTTAAGAGGAAAATTGGAAAATTGAAGCAGAAGCATAAGCCACACCCAGATCTACAAGTGCTAGCCCATGTTGCTATGATTATGCAAGGAGATAAAGCAGAGACACACTAAATTTTTGATAAAACAACAGTTTTGGAGGTGAAAGTTTCTTTTTGGCCAAGACAGAACTTTCACCAGCGCAAAGGGTAAATTTACAACCAATTAGCTGGTGAAAGGCAGAGCTTTCACCAGCTAACCAACAAATCATAAGGCGAATTAGCTGGTGAAAGCACAAAAATAATTTTTGAAAGCTAAAGATGGAGCAAGGTGATTTTCAAGTATTTAAAGAAGTTCAAGAGCATCAAAGGATTAACCACTTAGTCAAAAAACATTCAGCATCAGAGATTCGTGGAGATTTTGAAAACCAAATGCTAAATCAGTCTCCTAAAGTTTCGAATATGATTAATTGAAGAAATCTAGCTACAGAAGACATGTGCCTTTACCTTTCCATGACACAACAGAGTCCGGAAGATGATGAAGTATAGATGTCAAATATTGATATAGAAGACAGTTCGAGTTCTAGCAACTAGTCTTTGTTATCGATTGCCTTAGTTAGTTTTATTTTCTATTTTTAGATATAGATCCAAGTTTTCAGGATCTTAAAAACTGGTTGTAAAAGGCTATAAATGCCTATCTTTTCTAAGAGACAAGGGTTCAAACTGGGAATACATTTTGTGCTACTGTATAGACTCTTATTGCATAATAAAATTACAGTCTCCTTTTGCTTTCAATATCAGAAATATTCATGCATTCTTTTTTGTACTTTATTTCAGTTTATCTTAGCTTATAAAGATTGCCATCTCTTTATTGAGCTCATAGACTTGAGGTGAAGGATTTCTTAATATCTTGCATTAATCCCTACACCCAATTGTATTTCGCAATCAAGATTAGTGTTCTTCATCCTCTCCTTTTAAAATACTTGATCTGATTATTGTTTTCTAAAAGCACTGTTACATTTGAATGTATGATGAGTTGTCTATTACATTAATCATTGAGTGATCCCATTGTTTCAAGCATACCTACACATTATTTTCTTAAGTTACCAAGCATCCTTAGCCTGTAACCTTAAGGAGTTTCTTGGAGTGATAACAAATTGGCGCCATTGCCGGGGAATCGAAATTTAAGTTCTGCTTTCCTGGGATATGACACAGAGCTGATCTTTGATGATAAAAAAAGATTAGATGTTTTATTGGTTGTAATTATCTATCTGGCGACTCCACAAGTTCATCCTGGATCCTAAGAGGATTAGTACTAGGGAGAATCCTCAAGAATCACCTATCACACCAGTGCCCAATCCATAACTAATTATCAGGAGAGGAAAGACAATTCAGGGTCAAGCCTCAAAATCAGATACATAAGGTATTCCTCTCTTTAGTTCTGGAAAATCTACTACATAAAAATTTGAATTGTTTTCCAAGAGTACTGATGAAAAAACAATTGTAAATACTGTAGAAGAACAAACTCTTTTCTATCAACAGGAAAATAGCAATGATGATAAATTGACAGATTCAAATTTGATTGAAAAAGAATTCAAAACTTTGGAAAGAAATCATAGTTCTTCTCTTGAGTCTTTTCATTCATAGCAGAAAGAAGATCATTTAAACATTTATACTAGCCTCCTTGCTGTTGAACATCTTCTCCAAGAGCTATCTGCTAAAGGTGAAGAAAACTTAGCTGGACAGCTTGCAAATTTTTACAGAGCCTCATATCAGACCTCTTTCCCATTAGAAGTTTCACCTCCTTCACATTCCCCCAGTGTTGAAGACTCAAAAAAGAAACTATCACCTCTCTCACCCCTGATTATTATGGCTGCACCACCTCCTTTGACTAAGATGCAACAAATCCTAGTTGCTAGGTACGCACCACTTATATTGCCAAACCCAGTATCAGCCATGCCGACAGGAGACTATCAAAAGTATATGCCCAAATTCACAGGTGAAGGCGATGTGTCTGCTGAAGAACATATTGAGGCTTTCTACAGTTATGCTGAAAACCTTAATATTGAAGAGGAAGATGTTTGGACACGAGTTTTTGTCCAAAGCTTAGATGGCCATGCNAGAAGATCATTTAAACATTTATACTAGCCTCCTTGCTGTTGAACATCTTCTCCAAGAGCTATCTGCTAAAGGTGAAGAAAACTTAGCTGGACAGCTTGCAAATTTTTACAGAGCCTCATATCAGACCTCTTTCCCATTAGAAGTTTCACCTCCTTCACATTCCCCCAGTGTTGAAGACTCAAAAAAGAAACTATCACCTCTCTCACCCCTGATTATTATGGCTGCACCACCTCCTTTGACTAAGATGCAACAAATCCTAGTTGCTAGGTACGCACCACTTATATTGCCAAACCCAGTATCAGCCATGCCGACAGGAGACTATCAAAAGTATATGCCCAAATTCACAGGTGAAGGCGATGTGTCTGCTGAAGAACATATTGAGGCTTTCTACAGTTATGCTGAAAACCTTAATATTGAAGAGGAAGATGTTTGGACACGAGTTTTTGTCCAAAGCTTAGATGGCCATGCTAGGAAATGGTTCAAAGAACTCCCTGCTGGTTCCATAGCTGGAATTGAGCAATTGGATGATACATTCTTGAAACACTGGGGTGATAGAAGAGATTTTGTATACTGTATCACAGAATTTGGAAATCTAAGGAAACAAAATAGTGAGTCAATCTCTGATTTGACTAAAAGGTTTAACCGGATGTACAGTAAAATACCAGCAGAGATAAAACCTTCAGATGCTTATGTCAAAATCACATATTCTGATGCTTTTGACTTAGAGTTTTGTTTATTGTTGAGAGAAAGGAGGTCACCTACACTATCTCTGATGCAAGATGCTGCCTTGAGGTGGAATCAAATATTTTAGCCTCTCAAAAGCTAAAAGGAAATTTTGATAGGAGAAGGCCAAGGAATGAAGCTTCTTCTTCATCAAGTGCTGACCCAAAGTTAGATAAAATGGCTAAGATGTTAGAGTCTCTAACCTCTGATATATCTAAGATCAAGATTGAAAATAAGTAGCCGATGAAGGGAAGAGGCACTTATGATTATGGAGGTAGGAACCCAAATAAAAATCCTAACAACTTCAGAAGAAATAATCAACCAACACAGATTTTGCAAAGAGAAAAGAATCCTACTGAAGATCAGAGAATAAAGGCCCCCCTTCAGAATGTTGTGATGGATGAAGATGAAGGTGATTATCAAGAAGATGGATAAGATAATATTCATTGTGTTGGAGAAGAAACAGGGAAATCTTATCTAACATAACATGACTATGAAGAGGCATTGATGACTAAATAGACAAAGGATAATTATGCTGATGATGGCATTTTTATGATGGAAGATAATAATAGATATAATCTTTGATCTAAGTCTGATACTGCCCAACATAACACACCAACCTCTCCCGAAAATAGCACAACCCTTGTTAAGCAAAAAGATCAGACATAAAAAAATTAGCAAACAGATCCCTCAAAAGCAAAAGCATCAGCTCCTCCAAAGAAGACTGTTGCCCCTGTCAAGCAACAAATTCTGGAAAGTCAAGCCCCTGTTGAACAACAAATCATTCAGAAAGCTCCTTTAAATGAGGTAAAAGTATCTGATAAAGTCCCATATTCTTTCAATTTTGACGCTGAAATACAGAAAATTAAAATTCCCATTCCTCTGGTTGAGTTAATGAAAAATGAAATATTCAAAAAGGATATCCTCAAAACTCTGGATCCCAAATCTATATCCCCTTTTTCTGATATTCTCAACATATATGATGAAAATCCAACCATTACTCTGGGTCAAATGATAGAAGATAGAGATGAAAGTTGTCCTCCCTTTTACATCTCTCTAAATATTCATGAGAAAACATTACATAACTGTTTGTTAGACTCCGGTGCTTCTCACAATTTAATGCCAAAGGCGGTCATGGATGAGATTGGGCTAGAGATCACCAAGTATTACCACGATCTTTTCTCTTTTGACTCTCGAAAGGTCAAATGTCTCAGAATGATCAAGGACTTGGCTGTAACTTTAACCTAAGCGTCCATGAAGACTATGGTTATGGATATAGTAGTGGCAGACATACCACCTAAATTTGGATGTCTGTTATCAAGATCGTGGATGAAGATGCTAGGTGGCACTCTTCAAATGGATCTCTCCTATGCTACTATCCCTATTTTTGGAGGGGTAAACAAAAGGTTATACAGGGAATCACAATTGGCATATGTAATCAGTGATGAACAAAATCCATCCAATCATCCTATCTATTCTATCGACACAGGTATGGGATCTTGTATTTTACAAATTGATGATTCATTACCAGATGCATTGCTTCTTAGAAAGCCCGCAATTTAGTCCACAAAAGCAGTAGAGGATGATCTTTGGACCATGTTCTTTGATGGTGCTTGTACCAAAGAATTAGCAGGAGTAGGGGTAGTACTGATTTCCCCTTCTAAGAAAACTTCTCATTTGTCCTTTAAACTTGATTTTAAAGTGACTAACAATAGTACAAAGTATGAGGCACTACTTCTAGGGTTAAATGCAGCCAAAGAGATGGAGATTAAAAGATTGCATGTATTGAAAGATGTAGATTTAATCATTCAGTAGGTGAATAAGACCTTTCAAGCAAAACATGTCAGGCTGAAAGCATATAGAGACGAAGTTTTGAGGGTGATTCATACTTTTGCAGATTTTAAAATTTCATATGTACCCAGAGCAATGAATGAATTGGCTGATTCATTAGCTGTGTCGGCCTGTTCTTTCATACCACCTTTGCCTCATAAATTGAATTACGAAATTCAAGTTAAATATAGGCCATCCCTCCCCGATAATGTAAAATTTTGGAAGGTTTTTGAAGACGATGCTGAACTCACTAGATTTCTTGCAGTAATAGATGAGTTTGCAGACTTGCAAATTGATCTGGAGAATGAACATGACGATGAAATTGAGAAGCCAAAATTCAAAAGCAAAATCAAAACACATGAAATAGTACAACTGTCTACCAACATAATTCCTAAAGGTTTGGTCCCTTTAGAAAGGCTTTTTGATAATAATGATGTAGCTGTCAAATTGGAAAAAGGGGAAAAAGATTCAGAAGTTTCGCAGTATAACGTAGCCAGTGAATAGGATCCTAAATATGTCAACTTAGCTTCACATTTGACTGAAAAACAAAAGGATGATTACGGAGAATTGCTAAAGGAGTTTGCTGACATCTTTGCTTGGAAATATGATGACTTGAAGACTTTCGACACAGAGGTAATTCAGCATAAGATCCCCTTAAACAAAGATACCAAACCATTTAGGCAGAAACTTAGATATTTTAATCCTTTGTTGCTGCCTACAATGGAAAGGGAAATCAAAAAACTATTGGATGCCCGCATTATCATACCTCTCAGATATTCAAAATGGATTGCAAATCTTGTACCGGTCAGAAAGAAGAATGGAGAGATCGGACTCAGCGTGGACTTCAGAAATTTGAATAAGTGCTCTAGGAAGGACAACTACCCTCTGCCCAAAATGGAACATATTTTGCAGAAGGTGTCAGGATCAAAGGTGATGTCTTTTATTGATGGATTTTCTAGATACAACCAGATTGTTGTCCATCCGGACGATAAAGAAAAGACCTCTTTTACTACTCCATGGGGTACGTTTATGTACGAAAATATGCCTTTTGGAATGATTAATGCAGGAGCGACATTCCAAAGGGCGATGGACATTGCTTTCGTTGGAGAGAAAGATATATTTGTCTTGATATATCTTGATGATATCACTGTTTTTTCGAGTAGCCATGAACTTCATTTGCAGCACTTAAAAAATACATTCCTAAAATGTCGAAGGTATGGCATTTCTCTTAATCCAAAAAAATCAAATTTCACACTTAAGGAAGGGAAATTACTTGGACATATTGTTTCAGCTGATGGGGTGAAAATCAACCCAAAAAGAGTAGAAGCAATTAAAAATCTGTCTCTTCCTAGATCAAAGAAGGACATTCAGTCTTTCATTGGGACTATAAACTTTATCAAGAGGTTTATAGCAAACTTTGCAGAACTCATAAAGCATATTACTGCTATGTTAAGAAATAACTTTGAAGTAAAATGGATTGAAGAAGCCAAACACTCATTCAATGCTATCAAGGAATCCATTACGACAACCCCTGTTTTGATCAGCCCCGACTTCGCTAAGGAATTTTATATCTTTTCATTTGCTTCAAAAGATACAATTGCAACAGTACTCTTGCAGAGAAATGTCGATGATCAGGAGCAACCGGTTGCCTTCTTCAGTAAAGTCTTGAGGGATGCAGAGGTGAAGTATGAATTATTGGAGAAACAAGCATATGCACTTATCAAGTCATTAAAAGATTTCAGAGTTTACATCCTTCAAGCCTAGGTAATAGCTTACGTACCCTCCAGTTCCGTTAAAGATGTGCTTAGACAACCCGTCATAGATGGGAAAATTAGTAAGTGGATAGAAAAGTTAATTGAATTTGATGTTGAAATTAAACCGGCAAAACTTGTGAAGGGTCAAGGCCTTGCCAAACTTCTTGCAGAAGAAAATTGTAAACTGCTCGATATAAATTTGGTAAGTGTTAATGCAGATAATGTTCAGTCTTCAGAGGATAAAAGAAGTGAGGAATTGTAGGTCTCATCTCACCTAGATAATTGCAAATGGTACAATCACATTATTCATTTTCTGCAAACTTTATCAGTCCCTTT
>SNQJ01S0039704.1:52369-62477 GCA_010110895.2 Picea sitchensis
TTTCTCCATTTTGTTTTTAATTTCTTCTAGTGTCAAAACTTAGGTTTTAAATTCATATCTTAGAAATAAGTTGATCCATAAAGGTCTTTTCTATAAAATTTCATGAAAAGACTTTCAACAGCTAATGCGTGTTGCAAGGTTGATGACTAGCTGGTGAAAGCGACGATTTTCAATAGTTAAGGAGTACTTTCCCGCAGACAGTTAGCTGGTGAAAGCGCAGAACACGTGTTTTTCCTCCATGTTTTCAGAAATCAAAAGATGACACACTCGACACACGTCACATAATCATTATAATGCATTGGTGAAAGCGAATAATGATGAGGATTCTGTTATGCACGTCTAAATTGGATATCATAGCGGATCGTGTTCGTGAATGCATGCTTCACGAGATAATTGTGTTGGAGATGACGAATTCAATTTCATCATCATAGGTAAAGGAGCGGTACTACTCAGCTGGCGACATCAAATCGTCACTTCATACTCCCAACACGCATTATCCACAGGCATATGTTATGGTTTCATATTTGAAAGACAACGTCGAGAGTTTTCACTAGCGCCAAACCTTGGCTCAAACAACAAATTACAGTGACTTTGTTTGCAAAATTGTCTGGGGTTCGAGTTATAGATGGAAAGAAAACAAAGTGGTTCATTTTTAAGAAAAGAATTAGACAGTCTGTCTTTTTTACAAGCACATCCAGAGGTGCAAAAACGCTTCTCAGACGCAGGCTGCATGGGTTATGTTGAAAAGTTACAGAATGGTTGCCACCAAACAATAGCTGAAGCGTTTGCTAAATCGTATGATGAAAACAAAGCCTGTGTGGGTTCTTTAGAAATCATAGTTGATGAATCCGCCATTTCTACCGCAACCAGCATACCTAGATCAGGCCAGAGCTGGTTCAAGACAAAAACAACCAAGAATCTCAATTTTAGAGCTTATCTTAAGGCAGAATTCAAAAATGTCACATGGAAGAAAAGCATGCCAGTTTCTCATTTGGAGGATGAATGGCAAGACCTGTTCAAAGGCATTCAACTCTATATAACCTCAGAAGGCAAGTATGACAAGCTGATACTATACCATTTCAAGATCTTAGTTCATTTCACAGGGAAAACTCTCCTAAATTTACCTTTCTTCTTTCACAAAAGCCTAACTAAAGTATGTAAAAAGATTAGGGTTGAACCTCTAAGTATGAAAAACACTCTTTGCCATTTCGGCCTGATCAAATTGATAATTCTAGAGGAACTAAGACAAAGAGGAAGGACTTGGCAACATTTTATTTTTGGGGAAGGCTTTGAAACCCAAACTCAGCCCATGAATGAGCAGACGAGAGCTGGGAAAAAGAAATTAACTCCTCAAAGCAGCTCGAGGAAGAGGAGAACTCTTCCAGGACCACCAAAAGATAGGATTTCCAGCATAAAGTCTCACAGATCAAAGAAAAAATTAGATTTTGAAACCATTTCAGAGCAGCCTATAGAAAAGAAGACAAATATTCTAAATCTACCATACACAGACTCAAAAATAGAGCCAGAGCAAGAAGATGAAAGTCTAGCCATTAAAATCCCTGAACACTCCATGGAATTTGCACAGGATTGTGAGACTTTTACTCCCACTGATGAAGGTGAAACATCAAAGAGCAAAAAATCAAAGAAATCACAAAAAATAAAGCAACTAAAAGAAGTGATTGCTCAACAGGAGGTTTTAGAAAGATTAATCAAGGCGAGATACAAAACTCTATCTGACAATTTCGCAGAGACAAATGCAACATTTGAGAAGTTGGCTCATGAAAGTGTCAAAGACAAAAAGAGAAAGAAGAAAATCACCAAAGATTATAACAGTTTATGGTGGTTAGCAAAACACCTTAAGAGGAAAATTGGAAAATTGAAGCAGAAGCATAAGTCGCACCCAGATCTACAAGTGTTAGCCGAGGTTGCTGTGAATATGAAAGGAGATAAAGCGGAGACACACTAAATTTTTGATAAAACAATAGTTTTGGAGGTGAAAGTTTCTTTTTGGCCAAGACAAAACTTTCACCAGTGCAAAGGGTAAATTTACAACCAGTTAGCTAGTGAAAGGAAGAGCTTTCACCAGCTAACCAGCAAATCATAAGGTGAATTAGCTGGTGAAAGCACAAAAAGAATTTTTGAAAGCTAAAGATGGAGCAGGGTGATTTTCAAGTATTTAAAGAAGTTCAAGAGCATCAAAGGATTAACCACTTAGTCAGAAAACACTCAGCATCAGAGATTCGTGGAGATTTTGAAAACCAAATGCTAAATCGGTCTCCTAAAGTTTTGAATATGATTAATTGAAGAAATCCAGCTACATAAGACATGTTCCTTAACCTTTCCATGACACAACAGAGTCCGGAAGCTGATGAATACAAATGTCAAATATTGATATATAAGACAGTTCGAGTTCTAGCAACTAGTCTTTGTTATCGATTGCCTTAGTTAGTTTTATTTTCTATTTTTAGATACAGATCCAAGTTTTCAAGATCTTAAAAACTGATTGTAAAAGGCTATAAATGCCTATATTTTCTAAGAGACAATGGTTCAAACTGGGAATACATTTTTTGTTACTGTATAGACTCTTATTGCATAATAAAATTACAGTCTCCTTTTGCTTTCAATATCAGAAATATTCATGCATTCTTTTTTGTACTTTATTTCAGTTTATCTTAGCTTATAAAGACTGCCATCTCTTTATTGAGCTCATAGACTTGAAGTGAAGGATTTCTTACTATCTTTCATTAAGCCCTACACCCAATTGTATTTTGCAATCAAGATTAGTGTTCTTCATCCTCTCCTTTTAAAATACTTTATCTGATTATTGTTTTCTAAAAGCACTGTTTCATTTGAATGTATGATGAGTTGTCTATTACATTAATCATTGAGTGATCCCATTGTTCCAAGCATACCTACACATTATTTTCTTAAGTTACCAAGCATCCTTAGCCTACAACCTTAAGGAGTTTCTTGGAGTGATAACACAATCATTCCTAGATCATGCCTTAAATGTCATCAATTGTCATGGGTCTTGGATTTATTAGGACCCTTAATCGATGCATTGTTCATTAATAACAACATTATGCTTTTACAAGTGGTGGATGATGTGGAAAGGGTAATTAATTTGATGAGAAATGGTGATGTGATGGTATGATAAATGGAAAGTGTCAAGTATGGAGGTGTAAAATGATGTATGGGAAATTTTACGGAAATGCAGACTTGCGGGGTTGCAGGGTTGTGGACTTAAATGCTTGTGAAACAATCTTCGGGAAAGGGTGACAATGACTGGATTGAGATTTGTGAATACAGTTAAGTGTTGGGAGAAATGCGATCTTGTAGGGTTGCAGAACTACGAGTCATAAAAAAGTGATGAGGAGTAAGGAGATTCACTCTGTAATGAGAAATATGGCAAAGTATGAAAAGAAGTAAAAAGAGGAAAGTTGATGCAGACCTGCGGATTTGCAGAGGTGGAAACTTAGGAAAGGATTTAGGGATGGCACATGTTTTCACATCCACATTGCTTGAATTTTGACTTAGTACCAAAATAAAACATAAAAGGAAACAAAGTAAGAATCTTGGTGAGTGTGGGGTTGCGGGGTTGTGGACTTAAACTCTTGTCAAACTATATTCAGGAAAGGGTGACAATGATTGCATTGAGATTCGTGAATATAGTTAAGTGTTGGTAGAAATGCATACTTGTGGGGTTGCAGACCTACGAGTCATAGAAAATTGATGAGGAGTAAGGAGACTCACTCCGCAATGAGAAATATGGCTAAGTATGAAAATAAGTAAAAAGAGAAAAGTTGATGCAGACCTGCGGATTTGCGGATGTGGAAACTTAGGAAAGGATTTAGTGATGGCACATGGATCTGCATCTACATTGCTTGAATTTTGACTAAGTACCAAAATAAAATGGAAAAGGAAATGAAGTAAGAGTCTTGGTGAGTGTGGGGTTGCGGACCTAAGAAAGTGAAAAAAATAAATTTAAGCATTGTTATGCAGCTCTACATCCGCATCATTTGAAAAAAAGATTAAGTTCTTGGAGGTTTTTTTATGTAAGAGAAGAAAATTAAAGAAAAATGTAAAAGAAATCCTAAGAGTGGTTGGATGACAATACTAGACCGGTCAAAAATATGGATCAACACTTAGGCATGTTGGTTTTCATCACAGTGAGTATGATACTTTTTATTTCAGGATGCAATGTCAAACCTGGTTGTCATTGTTCTTTATGTTGATGACTTAATCATCATAGGGAATTATGAAGATCACACCAAGCAGGGGAAGTGACGCAGTAAGACACACAACCTCCACCTTGTCGCGCTCCTCCTGCTCACAGGATCATTCTAATCCCCTCTTCGAGCCGAATTAGCTCTTTCGATTCCCTGCTGGAATCCCTGATGAAAACCCGATCCACAGGTCCTTCTCACCCACATGGCCTTCTGCACATGACCGCGCTCTTTCCCTGATGACAATTTCAGGTTTCGGGGTTTCGCGTTCCCCGTCATCAAGAGTTCTTGTCCTCTTGGATCCATGATCTCCGATGAGCTCCTTTCGGCCTTATCCCCTCCTGGCTATGCCCTGGTCAATGTGACCACTTTCCATAAGACCGCAGCCTTATATTCCTTCTCGTCAGGGTTTTGGGCATCAAAATCCCAATGTGCTCCAACTTCTGCTAGCCCTCCAGGCTAAGCTCGTGGTCCACATGACCTTCTCCCTATATGACTGCAGCCATACCTCCTCATCGGGGTTTTGGACTTTCTAATGCCAAAATGCACTCGTCCTTAGGATTCGCGATCCCTCGAATCCCGATTTCCTGTTATGATGACAGCTAACAACTCCTGTCCGCCTTTAGCCTGATCAACGGTCATGATGGCCTATGGAACCAACAACTCTAGATCTCCCTCGGGATTTCGGGGTTTCAAATGTCGAAAAACATTTGCCCACGGGATTGCCGATTCCTCGAATCCCAATTCTCCGTTATGCTGACAGCTGGCCCCCACACAATGGAGCTTTCTTCCTTATTCGATACGCTGATAGCTGGCCCAAAATGGCACTTTCCTCCTTATCGGGGTTTCAGACTTCGCAATTCCAAATTATGTAAACACCTTGTCACCAGGATTCCCGATATCCCGATGACCCAAATGCTGATAGACGACTTCCTGTCGGGCCTTTCCCCGATGGCTCCGATTGCTGCCGCGCATCCTCCTCTGATGGATGGTCCTGATCGCTCCTCGTGATTTCGAGAGTTTTGATGTCCCGACTCTTTCGACCTCGAGAACTCCGATATCCCGAATGCCGATATACCAATGTCAAGTGCCCGTATCTCCGGAATGGACGATCGCGTGACACACGTCCTCTCTCAGATGGACGGCCCAGATTTGTGTCGGGGTTTACAAGGTGGACTTACACGATCTCCTGTCCACGAGAATGCCGATATCCCGACTCCCGACGCCTCGATCTCCGCCACGTGTCTCCACTAATGGACGGTCCAGATCGCTTCGGGTTATTTCCCATGGAAATCCCCGATCTCATGTCATCGAGACTTCTGATTTCCTGATATGTGAAACCTCGATGAGTCAACCCTCCTTTCGGGATTTCACCTTGGCTTTTTTCCGATGGTAAACCTCGTGCAGCTCCTGTCCGATCCAACGGCTAAGAGGTATCTACTCAAGATCTGACGGCCCAGATTCATTCTCCTTGTGCGCTTACTCCAGAGGCTAAACTACGAGCATCTTCTCCCGATCCAATGGCTGACGAGATTCTGTGTGAACATCCAACGGTCCACAATCTCCTCTTCTATGCGCTTCTCCTGATGCCTCCCTGGACGTAGAAACCAACGGTCCAGATATTCTTCCTACCGATCCAACGGCTACTGTGCTCCCTACTGAGATTGCACACTTTCTTCCTGTACTTGGAGGAATTCCAAGTTCTCAAAGGCTCTAACCTTTGTCTTCCTTCTCCTTTGCGAACTCCTCACTCTGAGTTCTCGACTGCACGTGTAAAAATGTTGTCCCCCTTAGCTTTGGGTGCTTTAAACCCGTCAAAGGATTCTGAATCTCCTGCACTCCTTGCAGTTACGACTTCGTGCATAAAAGCACTCGTCCTCCTGAGCTTATCCCTTCCTCCGAAACCTCGAAGGATTCTTCAACTCCTGCCCTCTGCAGGGTATTGACATGCGCACAAACGGTGCTATCCGTCCTGAGCTTTCCTGTAGCTTCGACCTCCTCAGAAACTCGGTTCTTCTCCGAACTCACAGCAGAGTCCTATCTTTGTGCACTCCTTGCACTGGCTCAATGCCCACTTGGCAGAGCTTCACAGAATCCTCAGTGATTCTGGCTTCTGTCTGAACTCACAACAGAGTTCCTCCAACTGCACCTTGTGCCTGTGCTCAATGCTTACTTGGTAGAGCTTTACAGAACTCACAGCTAAGTTCTGTCTGCAACTGTGTCTCTCATACACAACCTTGCCTCCAAGGTATTCAACAAACTTGAGGTCTTCCTCCTGAGTTGTTGACTTCAGTTCTTGTGCCGCAACACATCTTTGTCTAAACCCGCAGTATTTAGAAGTGCATCCTCTGTGCACGACTATCAGAACCCGCAGTGTTCTGTCACACCTTCCTGGTGTGAAGCCTCAAAGACCTTCACCTGAAATCAAACACACTCCTGCAAATTCACAACTACATCTACAACATACATAAAGAACACACACAGACATCCACATAACACAAAATAATGCAGGAAAAACTGCTCTTTGTATTAAAATGGAAAATGCCTGTATTTACAATGTGTTCCTGAGCACGGCCTGTAACAAGGTCTCGGCTCTTCTCTTCTGCTCTCTGCTTGCAGATTCTATCCTCTCCACTTCTTGACTCTACCAAAATGAGATACTAAAAATCTCTTTTACCCGAGGGGGCTCTTCGAGCGCTTCCCTCCAACCTACCTACCCTATTCAATTACATTGAATGGGTTGTCTAGTCCAGCATCTGGATCTAGATCTCAGCCATACAGACATTAAAGGCTGATCTTATCTACAGCCTGCACAAAGGCACGACTCTACAGCTCACCGGCTTAGACATTAAATTACATTCAATTACAATTTAAAAGATGAGGGCTGCGCCTCTCTTCGACTTTGAATGCACGCGCTCGACGTGACTGGATGGCTGGCTGGCTGACATGGAGAGATGCTCCTGCATCAGGAAGCGAGAACTTCAAAAAGGATTCAAAATGATAGATTTGGGGCCACTTTGGTACTATCTTGGAGTGGAAGTTTAACAACAACATCATCAAATATTCCTTAATCAAACAAAGTATGCTACAAATTTGTTGAATAAATTTGGCATGGAGGATTATAAACCGTCTCTTACTCTTATGAAGAAAAACTTAAAACTTTCAAAATTTGAAAGGGGGGGGGATTGGTGAATAGTACTAGCTATAGACAATTGATTGGAATCCTCATTTATTTGACAAACACTTGTCCATACTTTTCATATGCAATCAATATTATTTTTGAATTCATGCAAGAACCTAGAGAAAGTCACTGGAATGCAACAAAAAAATTCCTCGGGTATATTCACGAAACAAAAGATTTTGCGCTTCTCTATAAGAAGAACAAAAACTTTACACTTGTTTCATATTCAAGTGAAGATTTTGCTGGTGATATCGATGAGAGAATTTCAACATCATGATATTTAATGAATATGGGTTCAACAAGAGTATCTTGGAATTGTATAGAACATGCTACAATGGAAAATTATTTAGGAGATGCATAAGACCTTTCAGATTGGGAAGTCACATGTGAAATTGTCTGGCACCGTAGAGTTTTGTAGGATCTTGGTGTTATTCAGAAAACACCAAGTACTCTATTGATTGGTAGTCAATTAGCAATAAAAATGGCCAAGAATCCAATATTCCATTACAATACCAAGCATGTCGACACCAAGTATCACTTCATCAGAACACTCATCGACAATGACATCAACAAGCTAGAATATTTTCCATCTGAAGATCAAAATTCATATATTTTCATCGAGCCATTAGAAAAAATAAATTCACGAATTTTAGAGATGAACTTGACATTTGTAAAAATAAACTTCAAGATTAAAGGGGGGAATGTTAGTGTAATAATCCTAAAGTTTATTTAGATAGGTTATTTTCCTAGAATAATAAAGTTATTCTAGAAGTTATGTATTTCCTAGGAGATAGGTTGGCCTTTTCACATCATTTTCATAGTGATTATCCTTGAGTTGTTAGTCAAGGACACATGTTATCTTGAGATAAGGCTACAGAGGCTATATATATGCTCTCTTACTCTATTGTGGTTTGAGAGAATACATTGTTCAAATCAAAATTGGGTCTAGCCCAAGTGGTTTTTGGATGGTGTGTTATCCTCCCCACCCATGTTCTATTCATGTAAAGTGACATTAGGTCATTGCATTAGTTGGATCCAATTTTGGATCTATATTCTAAAATATATGATGCTTCCAATCAATGGAAAAATGACCTATTGAGAACCAAAATCAATGGAAAAGTGATCTGGTTGGCCCTATTATAAACGATTTTCTCTTTTAGAGGTTAGATCTAAATATTTTCTTCCATATATTAATTTATTTAACACCATTTATATAGGTCGACCTCACATCTTTCAAAAATTGAATTCAAATTGAATCTATTTGATTACATCTGATGTTCTATTTTGAATTTATGCATAGACCTAGCACACTTTTGCTTGCTAAACCAAATGACTAGTTTTATTTTTGGATCTAATGCCTAGCTCTAATATAATAATGCTTCACTAATTCATTTCACTTATTGGAAAAATGTGGGTTAAGGAATGGAAAAATAATCTAAGTGCAATTGCTCGATAAACCATAAGGGATTTCCACCACTCGAGCCAAAGATATCTCCTACTACGTTACTCCTTTATCCAAGTGTCAGCTAGCAACATATTCTAGCAGCATGCACACATACTTCACTTTCACGCACTATCTATAATTCTTAATCGAGCTTTTAAAGGCTTAAGAATGTTTTGTGGCCCTCTTCACTTCATCAATTGCTTCACAATTCCGCTCCAATACTAAGACAAGTTTGGATTTCTATTTTTGGACCCTATTCAGAAAATGTAGGTGCACATCCTCACTATAGCACATCGTGAACATATCATGTGTTACCCATATAAGTGTAAAACCAACCCCCTCGCCTAGCTTAGAAGAAACTAATGATTGGTTTATGAATCAGCCTGATTCTTTCGATCTTTCTACCAATGAACATAAGTGCAATCACGAGTTTGAGGTATGCAAGATCTAGGATCATGATTTTTTATAGATTCATTGGTTATTTTTCCTCGTAATGTGTATATCAATCTAGTATTAGCTATCAAGGTTTGAAATTTGAAATACATCGTCTTGCTTGAAAAACTTATCCTGGAAATGAAAGACTTATGTTAGAGCTCCTGACATACTCGACCATCTAATTATTCCAAGAACAAGAGAAAGGAATCCCAGAGTCCAATTAGAAGACACAAAAGAAGGAAAAACTCAAATACAAGCACTTAGAGGATCACTTGCTAGTAAGAGATCAATGATCACCATTTTTATAAAGGATATATGAACCTTAGATTGTATGTCTAGACAAAGTTTCTTTGAACACCATGAAATCAACCAGAGTGGGTGAGTTGGCACTTATGAGTGCATAAAAATATGTTTAGTGGGTGATTTAACACTTGTGGGTATGTGCCTACTTACATGGTACGTCTATAATGTTCCACTTATGGACCAACTCTCTATTTGTGGTCTTAGTTTAGGGTAAGGGTTTTTCCTTACTTGTATTTTCCGTGGCTTACTCTACAAAAGGGTATCACTTCATCATTTTATTATCTTTTTGATGAGAGAAAGAGAATATTAAGTAGAAGAGAATAATAGCTAGAGATTAGCATGAGGATTTAATCGCTAGATTTTTGGCTATATGTTTATTTTACATCATGAGTTTGTGAGAAGAAGTTGGTTTTGCATTGTAAGATTGGTAAAAGTTTATTTGATGTTTTAGATTTTCATTTTCAACTTGATATAAACTAAATTATTGTAATGTAATCATCTTTTATATGTAATAGAAAG
>SNQJ01S0039705.1:0-13407 GCA_010110895.2 Picea sitchensis
AATATTGGGTCCATTACCCAAACCTTTGTGCTATGGGTCTTTCTTCAAGGGTTGACATCAATGACAACCAACCTTAATCAACAGAGCAAGCATAGCTTGGGATACCATGGGGATTGAACCCCAAAGGTTGGATGTCAAGGGACCACATGCCAGATCAGGATGAGATGCCTTTGGAGGCCTAGAAGACATAATGGATTACATGACCTAGCACTTACATTCCAAACATTTTTCCTAGGAGAGGTAAAACGTCACTTATGAAGGCTTGACGTCGCCTAGAGGGCTAGGGTTTAGTGGTGAAGGTGTTTTTTTATGACATGTGGCATGTTGGCATGTTTTAAAGGAAGGAGGTAAATACCATCAAGAGAGGACTTGGATGAGTGAAAAATTCCCTTTGGAAGAATAGCCATGCATCTACTACCCCAATGACTTCTTCAAAGTGTCAAAACGTCCCCTAAAGGGGTCACGCCACCTTATTCTAGGGTTTCTTTTGTGTAAAAGTGAATTTTAAGATGAGTTGTTTAATATTATNTTCCCTTTGGAAGAATAGCCATGCATCTACTACCCCAATGACTTCTTCAAAGTGTCAAAACGTCCCCTAAAGGGGTCACGCCACCTTATTCTAGGGTTTCTTTTGTGTAAAAGTGAATTTTAAGATGAGTTGTTTAATATTATTTTGATGCAAGGGGTAATATAAGGGTTTTTGACCCCTTATATTATGTTTTACCCTTGCTAAGTGGACAAACTATGTTTTAAGACTTTTGTATAAATAGAGATCATGTGAATCTCATTTCATAACATAACTCTCCCTCTTGTGAGAGGATACTTGGCTGAAATTTGCACCCTATTTGGGAATTTCTCATTGTCTCTTGGCTACTACTCTCTTGTAATGGTTTTACTTTGGCTATTGGATGGATGGATGATGCACTATCTCTAGTGGAGGATTATTTCTTGCTTTATGGTGGATTTGCTTGGTTAAAAAGAGGTTTATCTTGTTAATGCTTGTACTAGGTAAGGAATCTTTGTTGCTATTTATTATTTTCTTGGTTTCAAGGTTAATTTGATTAATAGTTTGGGGTGTATAAGTGCATACAACCCCACTAATTCCATTGTAATTGTCTTGAAATACTTTGTTGCATAAGGAAATACTAGGAGGAGTAAAATGGTTTACACCCTCCTAGGGTTTTTCCTAGCTAGCTTAGCTTTCCTTGGGGAGTAAAAAGGCTTACACCCCCAAGGAAGTAGCTCACCTATATAGTTAATTTTAAGACTCCACAACCCAATATTTAAAAGAACTAATATTATTTGCATTGGAGAAATAAAATCATTGCATTGGTATACATGAAAATATGAGATTTTGAGATTGTCTAAATTGGAATATATTCTATGTGATCTAAGCTTGCTAAGGAAACAATGGAATTTTGATTGGTCAAGGATATCTTATTGATGTTATAAAATTTATGCTACAACCATCAGGGCTGCAGAAAAATATTTTAACTTCTTTCTCCTACTCACTATTCATCCATCGAAAAATGCTAAGAAGTTGTTGTAATAATCTACTAATCATTGTGCATCTTTTGGGTGGTTTACTTGTTATTTTTGGTGGTTGAATATTGTTGTTGTATAAATTGTTTGATACAACCATAAGGATGCTACAATATTTCTATGAAAACACTATATTGAAGCCCTCGTTTACCATCAAAGTTTGTGCTTGAATATTGGAAATTTATCTATTGGTTTAATGCTTCATTGTCCAATAAATATTTGACAATTTTGATGGTTAATTCTGCAATAACTAGCTATTGTTCTTGATGATATATATTTATGTTTACTTCTGCAATTAGGGATAGAAATATTAACTTGCTTGTCCACCTAACATATACTATGAACAATTGTTTTTTCTTATGTCTCAGGCAGGTACAAACACTCTCAGTAGGTACTCAAGGAATTGGCAACCTTAAACCTCTCCCGAGACTCATTCTCAAGCCTTATTTCATCTAGTAACTTGAATTATAGGGGATTCCATTCATACATCTCACTTTCCATCTCATTTCCGTCTAGGGTCACCGATATTTCACCCTTGATGTGATTTTATCATCTCTAAAGTGGCGAGAACACCTGCCTAAGGTGACAGTGGGTAGGTTCTCTCTTAGTTGTCGCCATTTGGTGGTTGGGTCAGGATTTTACCAACCTACAACTTGTGTGATAACATTTTGGCGTCGCCTCCAGAGAGGATTTTGAATCCTCTTCCGAAACCTAATGATACTCTAGCAAGCTATCCCAAATCCTTTTCCCTAGATTTTTTGGTGACTCCGCCTAAATGACGTTCCCTTTCCACCCTTAATGATCTCTTCTTGAAGTTCATCTAACGAGTCCACCTTCCAGGAACCCACATTATCCATGTCCACCCTTTGATGAGCCTTGAGATCATCTAGTGACCCATTGAGGTATTACCCTAAGTAATGGAACCATGGCCTCACAAGACTTACCATGGGAATTCCATAAGGTTTATCCCTCCTTTGGTGTTTAGGATATCCTTGGATATCCAAATCATTGCTCCCCAGAGTGGAGGGAAAGTTTCCCTAAATTTAATGGTGATCCAACTCTAATAGTCACCCATGTCGTCAATTATATGAAGTATGCTTCAATACTATATGTGCTACACGAGGATGTGCTAATGAATATTTTTGTATCTTCATTGGAATCAAGTCAAATGAATTTTCTTTCACACTCATGTAATCTAAAGAGAATCCCTTATTCTACCAACTTCATTGAATAATTTCTCAAGAACCATCAACTGGCTACCCATAATTTGCGAGATACTTTCCAAGAGCTCAAGGACATTCTTTGTAGATAAGGTTTTACTATAGATGAGGATGAAGAAAAGATTGAAGAAGATCCTGATGAAGAAGATCTGGATGAGACATATGATGAAAATGAAGTATCTTCCCTTCCACTTGATGAGGACATCCAAAACTCTGTTTCTCCTATACATCAAGAAGAGAACATGATGAATTGTAATCCTTTTGAAAACTTTGATGATTAGTTTTTCTATGATTTTTGAAATGAAGAAAACTGCCAAAAGGATCTCAATGAAGTTTCTCTTCCAGAAGGCCTGAACGAGACATTTTTACTTGATTTCTATTTTGAATAAAATGAAGTTCTCTAGCCTTTTGAAGAAGTAATAATCTCCTATGATGCTCAAGAATTTGTGGAACAACCCTCAGATACAGTTGACAACCACATTGATGATTTCATATAGGTTGGGAGACGTAGATGGGATGTCATTTTCTTCATTATTGATAGAGATCCCATTTATGACGTTGAGGGTAGATCTCAGGCATAGGGGGTTGAAGTGTCATATTTAGAGGACTGGTCTTCATGCATGTATGATTTGGATGCTTGGTATCCTAGTGATGATATGGTCATATATTTGTTCTGCCCCTTCGAGGATGACTTATCGCAACATACTCAAGTTGATATTCGGTCATCCATTGATATGTACCCTTTTGGGGATGCAAGTTTGTTCTATGAGGATTTTTAGCCATTGTACTCAGATTTTGATAGACACCAGGGCATGGCCAACCTGGGGCACTCTGAGGTCCACACTACCAAAAGAAAATGATTTCATATTGAGAGTTTTGGTGGGAATTTTCATATAAAGAAATGATGTTTCTTAAATGCGAGGGAGGAGTTTTTCTCTAGACATGAGGCTATTCCTTACCCCATTTCCCTTTATTTGGGAAACCAAAAAGTTTTCATTAGACCTCTTATCCTTTCTTATCCTTAAGGGAGCAGTGATTTTCTGAGTGAAGATGAAGATGAACCATCGTCTACATATGGTATCCCTCTTCATAGATGTATTGATCAAACTTGTGGCTACACTTTCAGGCGAGATGATCAGGCTCATGGTTTCTCTTTCTAGCAGGATTTCCTCCCTCCCACCCATCCCCATGAGTTTTATTTCATGATCAATTGTATGTGTGTTTATACTTATGATTATTATGTGCTTTAATTATCTTTGTTGTATTACATGATTAAGCACAGGGGGATATACTTTGATGAGATTATCGTCTAGTTGCACTGGTTGTATGAATTCACCTGACATCACCCATCACATGATCTTCAGGGCCCCAATGCCCCTAGGTAAGTAGGTAATTTATATTGATTTCCTTGCATTTTCATCTTGATTTCTCATAATAGTTTAGATGCATTTCATATTTCATTTTTCTCTACTTGCATATTGATTTCATGCTTAGTTTAGAATTTTTTTTTTAAATGCTAAAATTTTCTTTTCTAGATTAGTTTTTAGTTTGGATTTTGATGTATATGGATGAAGGGTGATAGAACCACCCTAGATTTGATGGTTTTTTTTTCAGTGTAGGCACAGGTCCACTAGGATATGTTTTCGTTCTCATGCACTCTACGATGAGCACATATCCCCAAGTAGGAGCCAGATGTTATCCCCATTTTGTGGGATAACTAAGGATATCATGTCTCAAGGCCCTCAGGTTACATATATGGAGTGCTGAGAGAATACATGACCAACAATGTCCACTTGCACATAAATAATCCCACTCTGTCACCACATTTGATCCATTGTCAGTGCATATACCACACCATCCAACTTCTAGAAGGCAGAAGGTTCTTTCTCCATGCGGTACAAGTCAGGTATTGTGAAAGGTAATCACCCTAATATTTAAGGCATTTAAGCATGTTGTATTTGAGCTACTTTTGATTATAGAGCACCTGCTTTGACATTATAATTTTGACCTTGTTTCACCTTGGTGAGTGTCATAGATTTCTTAGTGGGTAGCTAACCTTTGGGAAAATTTTGTGACTGGGGATCCCTTGAGGGGTTAGCATACCATTCTCAACCATACTTATCACTTTCTCCTCATTAATTTCCCATCATATTATGCTCTTCTAGGTCCTTGGAATTTAGTGACCCAAGAAGGGCATGTAACCCATTTCATGGGAAGAAGGTGTTGAAGGCCCAAAGGGATTATTGTTGGCTAAAATGATAAGAGACTATATATAAACCTTCTAGATGCTTTTCCTAGGGATCCCCCAAGAAATAAATGAAATGATTCTCTATAAGAAAAGGGGGACCTACAAAATAAATGATAATGAATGTTTAAGGGGTTAGTTGGAGGATAGGAGGTCGCATCACAAACCATCCTATCATGATCATGGGTATCTAGAGGTATGAAACTACCATCATATGGTCACCAAGACATGGTAGTGGCTCTCAGTTACACAACTGAGAGAAAGGGGGTCTCATCACGATCTAACCTTCTCATTTCCGCAAGGTATTTGTGAGTGAAACTATCATTATCGCAACACCATGCCAAGACAATGGCCTTCAACTCGTTCCTCAAAACATGAAATAAACCAAGAATGGCAAGAGAATGGGCTTGGAAAAATTTCATTGCAAACAAAGGTGCCACACACCCTCTACAAAGGCACCCATGAATGAGATAATATGAGCCCTTATATGTCATGAAACTCAATGAACTATGAAGTCTAAACCCCTTCCAGTTCATCATCCACTACATAACCTTGAAAGGCCATCCTTGGGAGCATCCCCTACTTGAGGGGTTTGTTCTACCCAATAGGACTCCTTTAACACCCCTCCCATACTTAAACTTGGTCAATTGTATAAGGTATTTGATCATTTGTTAAGTTTGATGAGGTAGTTTTGATGCACAATTCTAGGTTCCTTTCTTATTAGACGTGGTTTACACTTGTCATGGTATTGTTGAATTGAGATCTTTGGAGGGCGTACCCTTTTGTTTTGCAAGACCTTGTTGGTGGATAGTTTTGGAGGAGCAAGCCTAGCTTGGGCTTCCATGGGGCTGGAAGTCCATAGGTTGCATGCCAAAGGCCCACATGTCAGATCATGATGACTTGCCTTTGGATGCCTAGAATAAATCATGGATGAAATGACCTAGCCCTTGCATGCCAAACATTTTTCCTAGGAGAGGTAAAATGTCACTTATGGAGGCTTGACGTCACCTAGAGGAATAGGGTTTGGTGGTAAAGGTGTTGTTTTATGAAATGTGGCATGTTTTGAAGGAAGGAGGGTTGAATACCATAAAGAGAGGACTTGGATGAGTGAAAATTGGCCTTTGGAGGCCTAGCCATCAATATACTACCCCAACGAATTCTTCAAAGTGCCAAAACATCCCCTAAAGAGGTGACGTCACCTTATTCTAGGGTTTCTTTTGTGTAAAAGTGAATTTTAAGATTAATTGTTTAATATTATTTTGATGCAAGGGGTAAGATAAGGGTTGTTGACCCCTTATATTATGTTTTACCCTCCCTAAGTAGACAAACTATGTTTTAATACTTTTGTATAAATAGATATCACGTGAATCACATTTCATAACATAACTCTCACTCTTGTGAGAGGATACTTAGCTGAAATTTGTGCCCTATTTGGGAATTTCTCATTGTCTCTTGGTTTCCACTCTCTTGTAATGGTTTTACATTGGATATTGGATAGATGTATGATGCACTGTCTCTAGTGGAGGACTATTTCTTGATTTATGGTGGATTTGCTTGGTTAAAAAGAGGTTTATCTTGTTAATGCTTGGACTAGGTAAGGAATCTTTGTTGCTATTTCTTCTTTTCTTGGTTTCAAGATTAATTTTCTTAATATTTTTGGGAGTATAAGTGCATACAACCCCACTGAATCCATTGTAATTGTCTTGAAATACTTTGTTGCATAAGGAAATACTAGGAGGAGTAAAAGGGTTTACACCCTCCTAGGGTTTTTCCTATCTAGCTTAGCTTGACTTGGGGAGTAAAAAGGCTTACACCCCCAAGGAAGTAGCTCACCTAGATATTTAATTTTGAGACTCCAAAACCCAATATTTAAAGGAACTAATATTCTTTTCATTGGAGAAATAAAATCATTACATTGGTATACGTGAAAACACGAGATTTTAAGATTGTCTAAATTGGAATCTATTCTATGTGATGTAAGCTTGCTAAGGCCACAAGGGTGTTTTGATTGGTCAAGGATATATTATTTCTGTTATAAAATTTATGCTGCAGCCATTAGGTCTGTAGCAAACACATTTAACTTCTTTCTCTTACTCACTATTCATCTGTCAAAAATTGCTACGAAGTTGCCATGATAATCTACTAATCATTGTGCATCTTTTGGGTGGTTTACTTGTGATTTTTGGTGGTTGAATATTTCCACTGTATCAATTGTTTTTTACAGCCATAAGGATGCTACAATAATTGTCTGAAAAAACTGTACAGAAGCCCTCTTTTACTGTCAAAGTTTGTTCTTGAATATTGGAAAGTTATTTATTGGTTTAGTGCTTCATTGTCCAATACTTATTTGACAATTTTGATGGTTAATTTTGCAGTAAATAGTTATTGTTAATGCTGATATATATTCATGTTTACTGCTGCAATTAGGGACATAAATATTAACTTTCTTTTCCACCTAACATATATTGTGAAAATTTGGTTTTTCTTGTGTCCCAGGCAGGTACACACACTCTGAGCAGGTACCCAAGGACTTGGAAACCTTAGAACTCTCCCGAGACTCATTCTCAAGCCTTCTTCCATATAGTAACTTGACCTATAGGGGATTCCATTCATACATCTCACTTTCCATCTCATTTCCCCCCAGGGTCACCGTGATTCCCCCCTTGAGGTGATTCTATCATCTCTAAAGTGATCGGAACACCTTCCTAAGGTGACAGTGGGTAGGTTCTCTCTTAGTTGTCACCATTTGGTGGTTGGTTTTGGATTTTCCCAACCTACAACTTGTGCGATAACATTGTGCATTAGGGTGGTTTGGTATTTTATAGAGAACCTCTGAAATTGATCTCCTAAACGTAGGAGAACTGCTAAAAATACTCATCTCTATCCAATCTCATGAAAAATTGTGCATGTTGTGTCTTGGAAGCAAGAAAACATCACTTAGAAAATTCTATACCTAAACTCAATAGGAACTAACCCCGACCCAGATAAAGTTGTCTCTATAAGAAATATATGAATTCCGGTGATATAGAATATGATGGCCCTTAACCCTTAAGGTTTGAGAGTGAGAAAATCCATAGGTTAACAATGGTGAATCAAGGGGAAGGGATCCCCCTGCGTGATGTCGAGAACCTGATAATATTTGTGTTTGTATCCATGAATGATACTCTATGAGAAAATTCTTTTAGATTGTTGTTCCTGTATATGAAAATATATGATCTACAAATACTCTGTGATCCAAAATTCCTATCCAAGGGGAAATGCATTCAAATACATAGATGGCCCCCTTGGTTGATCGGATGAAAATGGGGGCTTATCCACAATTTCTACTTGCAACTGCCTACCCTGTACACCCTTCCCACTGAAAATGAATCGAAGTCGACACATGGGATAAGGTCACCTATTCAGATACAAATAATGTAAACACCTAATAGGTACGAAGGTATCCACCAATAATGAAAATGGACCCTAAGGTACGAAAACAACCCATCAATGTGAAAGATGTATTGATGTCAAACATTGAAAAGGATCATTCTATAAAGGTCCAATCATGATCATCCTTGTTGAATGTGAAATGTCCACCAACGAGGCTAACGATCATCAAGGTGCTCCTCTTCTAGATCACCCCCTAGATAATGTGTCGAAGTCGATGAGGGAATACCTACTAAAAGAAAATCAATGGTGTGATATTTTTCCTCGGAATGAAGACAAGACATAAGTCAAAAAACACAAAGGATGTATGGCACCATGTCCCTATCGCTAGTTGAGGGGTACAAATTACTCAAAGTAGATGACTCAATGAGAAATAATGAAGAGACAACCAGCAAGACTAATCAATACTCTCCTATATCTCTTTCACTCTACCCCTCCTAATGGACTCAATTCTTTGGAATACCAATACACTGACCCTCATCCAAACTCACTCCAAACGCAAGATGAAAGAAGGATCGGGAAGAAAAATGATATGCCACTCTTCTTTTTGACGCAAAATTGAAATGTGAACAAAAATTATTTATAAATAAAGGCCAGCTTCATGTGAGGTGCTAAATACACCATAAGACATGACTACATGCTAATATAATAGGGATAAAATAAGTGAATCTTTCCCTAGGATTGAAAATAGATGACTTAAAAGAAAACCTTGCAAGACCAAAAAAGTTATCTTGTTGTCCTAAAGCATAAAAAATAGTAACTAGACTCTAATACCCAAAAACCAAAAAGATTCACCTCCTTTGTTCATTGGAGGTTAGTCCAAGTTGGCATTATTAATCAACATACTCGAATGACCAATGTAACCATGAAACTAAGTGATCGATTAGACGAGAAATATCAACACATTCAACCTTCCAATGAAACCAATCATGAAATCTCATAAGATGGAAAGATGCCTTGGTGTACTTGCTACTGAAGAAATGGTTCAAGGATATTGGTTGGAATTTGGAACATGGTACTTCAACAATAAGGAGCATGGAATCATGAGAGCCAAAAATCCTAGAACTTGACTACTGAAATACCTCCATCATTCTCAGTTCAACTGGATCATGATTGACCCTAATACCCAATAAATGATCAGTCAAAGGATCTCCTTGAAGAACAAGAAATAAATGTGGGATCATAGGTAAATTGTAAGGAAGATCATCTTCTAGTTGAACCAAAATTTCCTCCCCCTATTGCAATGATAGTTGATCAATTTTTTCTTGAACCACTGCCAAGACTAAAGATTTTTTGAGGTTATATGGGCTTCCCAACATGCCTGTCTTTGACCTCTTGTTGGGAAATATGTTTGGGTACTTTCAAACTATTTTTCTCGTTGTTTTAGGATAGCCTTATTGCTATTCAAAAAATCCCACTGAATATGAACTTTACCCTCCCCAAATCTTCCCATAAATCTTTGGTTTGATTCTCTTTAATTCCTCTTGTTATAAGTATTAATTATGGATGGTTTTGTTTTCCAAGTTATCCTTCAATAACATGCATTAAACATCAAACATGCCTCTAGTATATTTAACAACCTACAATTGAAAATACTAAGAAAACATGCCAAATGAACACCTAACGTTTTTGGTCAACATGACCCTGAAAAAACCCCATAGGGAAAACTAGTAAGAGAGATAGATATATATTGGAGATATCAAAAAAAATTCTACAACAAGTAAATACACAAGGAACCTAATACAATCCAATATTATCCTCAATCTTGTAATGGGGAAAATGTGTCTCCTACATTGTGCTTGCGCCCTCTCTAGAAACCTTGGATCTTGGGATGAAGTAAGAGCCCCTTCCTTTGTGTTGGTTGTCACTTCTCACAAGTGTGCATCTACCAATACATTGAAGCACTCCTCCCACATATGCTCCCATCCTCAAGTTGATGTGTGCCCCTCAAGCATTTGCACCCCTACCTCAAGCTCCTGGTGTGCCCTCTCACATAAGCACCCCTCTCAAGCTTGTGGTGCGCCCCTACACAAGAAATGAATTCCAAACTCAAGATACCTTTCTCAAGCATCCATGGTGCACCCTCACCCTTTTCTCTTCTCCAAACCTTGAATTCATGTGCCCTTTTCTCCTCAAGAATGTACCCAAGTCTTCTTCCTCTCTTCCTCTCTTCACTCAACTCTCTCAAGTGAGAATGAGACTCTTCCTTACCCTTTTTCCTCCTTTAGCCTTCCTTATGCCAAACCTAAAAGATCAAGGGACTAGATCGCATCTATCCCAAGTCTAATCAATGGGTGAGATTGCTTCTCATAAATCTCACTTAGAAACCCACTTTACTTAAGTTTCTTAATTCACCCACTTGTGAATTAATTGTCACTTTATGACTTAGGTGACAAATTTCACTTTATGACTTAAGTGAATAAAGTCAATGTGAAATTAGAACATAAAGTAAAGGTATAAGGGAAATAGTCTCCCCCTTTGTGTTTAGAGACTCACAAACAAAGGGGACCACTTTCCAATGTACCCAAATCTAAACAAAAATATGCAAGGATAAAGTCTCTTCTTGATTCAATTTTGCATGGCTAATTTGTTGCTATTTCTTGAATTTTCTCATTATCACTGGAAGGAACCACCAAACCCACTTGTAAACTTAGCTCTTCAACTTGATTTTCATTGCACTCTACACAAGGATCAATTTTTGCAACCACCATTTCCTCATCATCCAAGTGTGAGTCATCATCATCATGCTCATCTCTGGAAACATGATAATATGCAAGGTCTCCATCATTATGTTCTTCTACAACAACAAGAAGTTCATAAGGTATTCGGGAAGCTATAAGGAATTCATCAACTCTTTCAACAACCAAAAAATATTTCTCTAAATTTGTTGGTTTCTAACTCCAAAAGAGATTAGAAAATTTGGATAAAAAACAAAGGCATAATCTGCCACAACATTTCTTGGTCGGTAATTTGGGGGAATATTTTGATATGCATTGATAAATATGACATGGAACTTAGAAATAGTTTCTTATTTCCCCCTTTTAATGTGACTATAGTCCAAGAAAAGAAATCTCAAACACTGAAAGTATTCAACATCCATGATCAATCATGATCACTTGGCAATGGAGTCACCAATGGACATATTTTTAGTGGTAATCCACCCTAGTATTCTTGAATAGATGTTCAGGTTCGCTAAGGCTTAGGGCAATGCCTTGTGTTGGATCGAATATGGGAAATTTTCTTTGAGTTCCCCAGTGGAGCTGACCCTGTAATATAAGAAGTCACCAGGTGAGTTAAAAATAAATGAATAAAACTAGAAATGCTCACCAATGCCTTTTTTTGAAAATTGAGAATGACGAAAAATCCTTGGCAATAGCACCAATTTCTTAGCACAATGTTTCACACTCAAATCAGATCGGAAATAATAATAAAATCATCACAAAAAACAACATAATTTTAGGAAGTATTTCCCCTTAGTGTCATAGATAGATCCCTCTCTTTTTGGGTTGCTTCTTTCTATCCTCAAGGGGGTGTCCCTAAGCTCCCTTCCCATTGTTTTCAACTTGTAAATATGCACATAAGACCATAAAAAAAAACAACAAAGAAAGATGCTTTCGGTTATGATTAGACAGTCAGAGGTTTCAATATTTGTTTGAATAGTGTTTTTGGTGGAATCCCTGCAACATTAGCATTAAAGAGATGAAAGAAAAGAAATAATGTGTGTTATTATGTCACTGAAATATACCAAAATAACATACTAAAAACTTATAAACCGTGCACAAATAACAATCACAATACCAATGATCCTTCAGAGCTTGAGTAAGTGCATAACAAGGTTCTATTTCTAAATTTTCCAAAATGTTGGTTGCGCCATGGATACCATAGACAAGTACAAAAATGGTATAGTGACGATCCCTGCACAATATTAGAAAAACTAGAATAGAGAGAGAGAGGAGAAAATATGATGAAGCATGTTTCCGAACAAGAAGATCCAACCTGGTGCCAATAAAGAAGCCCTGCTTATATAAACAAAGATAGCATATATACTAAGAAATACTTCCCTCAATCCATGCACATGAGTGTGTGACTGATCCAGGGGATTAAAATATGCTCAAAAATAAAAGTTCTCGGAATTGATTGAAAATGGAATCGTGGGTAGGCCTCATCCTCACGATCCCAGCACAACTTGAACAGGTTCAAAAATATGTTGTATGTGATAGATATCGCGTTATGTCCACTTTTCCAAACATGCAAAATTTGTGTTGACTGTATAGTTCGTACTGCTGATTGTGAAGACTTTACTGACATGTGGTAGGGTGACTGTACTGACATGTGGCATGGTGATGTGGACAACTACGTGGCAGGGTGACAGGGAAGGTGATGTGTTAGGCTCATATGTGGACCTATCATATGCTGACACATGTCATTTGGTTGGCTAATGGGAAGGTGCCACGTGGCCCATCTAGGGGCCTCCATGTGGCACCCCGTTATTGGCTTATGTGGTAAAACTTATGTGCAGTCTGCGGGGGTCAAATCCAGGACCTCCACCAAGGCTAGAGGCTCCACACAGGTCAGGCTACCAGTCGGGATACCATTTATTTCTTACCCTATATGCATTAAACAAGTATTTAAGTTTGTTGTAAGGTTTGGTTGGGCGGAGAAATCGTCGGGGCTTATCCCCATCCTTAGTTCAAACTCACTCCAAATTCCATATACCACATGAACATTAGAGTGAACACTATACCATCCAACCAACAGTTATATCCAATGGTCAAGCAATTCCCCGAGTTCCAACAGTTTCCAATGGTGTTGGTTGTGGAGCCTGATTATCTTCCTGATTCAGAGGTCCTTGCTTTCAATCATGTTGATACCCCATGAAGTATTTACACCCCAGAAGTATGTACACTCTTCCATGCGGGGGAGTGCAGAGGGTGCGTACCCCCTCTGCGGGGTCCGGGGGGACTATCCCCC
>SNQJ01S0039705.1:13417-24110 GCA_010110895.2 Picea sitchensis
AGAGTTGTATTTTTCTCATTTTTTGGCCAAACCATGTGTAGGAAGAACACGTCTAGGGGGTTTTGGACATTCTGGAGCCATTGAAGCTATCTTTTTTCATTTTGAGCATTGTAAAGAAATGATTTTGACACTTTGAGCATTAATTAAAATGATCCTTTGGAATTTGTACTAGGAGATGTAGCCCAAGAGAGGGATGAACACCTTTATCATTTTGTTGTGTTAATGTGCTTATTTTGATGGTTGTTATCTATGTTTATGATGCTCGTGTTTAAGTAAAAAATATTTAAGTTTTATGTGTTTGCAACTTGATCCTATTTCCCAAGAACATACAAATTACACTTGCAATTTTTAAGAGACACAAGCCTTTCATTTTCAGATCAAGTTGGTATTAGAGCATAGTTTTTTGAAGGTTTGATTGTTTGCAAGTGTTTTTTTTCTCATGGTTACAAGGTTTAATCTCACAAGAGGAGAAGGTCAACTTGTAGAGCCACGTTCTCAACTTTCAAGAAGGAGAACTACACAATCATCTCAAGCTTCAAGGATATTTTCACCAAGTATGGCTCATGAGGAGAGTCATGAAACTCTTACTTCAAAATATGAAACTTTTAGAAAATCTTTCTATGATATGACATAAATGGTGAAATTTTTATTTGAAGAAATAAATGCAAGGTTGTAAGGTGAAAGCTCAAATCCTCCAAAGGGTAATGAAGATAGTGGTGATAAAATTGCAAAAGGAAATGGAGGGAATGGTGATACTCCACCTCCTTCACCTCCATATTCCACTTCTTCTACCATTTCACAACCACCTCCAAATTCTCCAAAGGAACATTTTAAAATTCCTCCACAAATTCCTTTTCTTAAGATTTATATTAAGTTTGAATTGCCTATGTACAATGGAGAGGTAAATGGTGAGAAATTGGATAACTGGATTCGCCAGATTGAAGTGTATTGTAGGATACAAAGAATAAAAGATGTTGAAACTAAGATTCATCTTTCTTCTCTTAGACTGGAAAGTGCGACACTCATTTGGTGGGAAGTCAAAACTCAAGAGGACATGAAGAAACATGGTAAAGTTTTATCCTCTTGGAATGATTTATTGTTGCACTTAAAAGACAATTTTATCCATTAGCATACATGCAGAAAGCTATTATGGATTGGAAAAATTTTAGACAAGATAAAGGGAAAATTTTGCAATGCTACACGCAAGAATTTAGAAGAAGAGATTTGATTTGGGGTATAGATTTATCTTCTCAGGAAACTTTACTCAAATACATTGGAGGATTGCATAGCTACTTGATGCACACAATACTTATGTTTAACCCTACAAATCTAGATGAAGTTTGTGTACAAGAAACTCATTTGGAAGCAAGAGGGAGGAATGAACCTCAAGAGGGAAGAAAGAATCCATTTGTTAAAGGATACAAGGGAAAGAGGAACCTCAAAGGAAATGGAAGAAAGAATGCTTCAACCAAGAAAGAGGTAGAGAAACTCTCATGTAAACATTGTTCAAAAGATGAACATGATGAAGACCATTGTTGGAAACTTCATCTTGAAATGAGACCCACAAATTTCAGCCATAAGGGGAAGCCAAAGACTACTGCAAATACACAACATGATTTAGGTTTTGATTCGGGACATGAAACAAAAATTACAGCCATGGGTTATCAAGGTAAGGATTCTATTGCAAGTACTAGTTCTTCAAGTAGTATTAGCCTTAATGAAACTAAACATGAAAAAGAAAGAATATATATTTTCCACATAAGGGTTATTTCAAAGCATACCAAGATAAATACTCTTTCTGATACTGGATCTCAAGAAAACCTCATATCTGAAGACACTGTCAAGAAATTAAAATTGAAAACTACTCCACATCCTAAATGATACCCTCTAGGATGGATATGTGACAATGCCAAATTTCATGTGACAAGAAGGTGTAAACTTAGATTTTCCATCACTGCAAACTTTATAGATGAGGTAGATATTGATGTTATTCCATTGGATATTTGTGATATTTTGTTGGGAAGCCCATATTGATATGATAGGAGAGACATCTTTCATCGTCATGAGAACAAATATCATTTGTTTAAAAATGGAGTTGAGTACATTGTTAGAGCACATACAAAGAAGTTGAATTTGCCACTTGTAAATGATGGACAAATGAAGAGATTAGTCAATGCTAGTAAGAACTTTGTCCTCTTGGTGATCAAACCCAAAGACAATGTTGAAAAAGAAACTTCCCAAGGTTGTGATGCAAAGTTGAAATCTGATTTATATGAGGTTGTTAACCAATATGATGAGATGTTTCAGGAACCAAAAGGATTGCCTCGAAAAAGGGGTATCCAACATGACATACAATTGCAACAAGATTGTCCTCTTCCAAACATTGGTATGTACAAGATGTCAATCATGGAGAATGTTGAAATTAAAAAACAAATCCAAGAGTTTCTTGACAAAGGGGTTATCATTCCCAACACATCGCCATGTGGGTCACCAATTGTTTTAGTGCCAAAGAAAGATGGTACATGCCGCATGTGTGTAGATTTGAGAGCCTTGAACAAGATTACGGTAAAGAATCGATATCCTATTCCTAGACTTGATGATTTGCTTGATCAATTGAAATATGCTAAGTATCTTGTTGAAATATTGTAACTGCAAACAATATTCTATTTATTATTGATTCATTATTCATTAGATCAATAACCTTTTGTGGATTGATCATGTCGGGCATTGTAATTGACCAAATCCCCTTTTACGAATTGGTCAAACCCTAATTGTATTATGAAAATTAAGAAGTTGGCCCCCAGGACTAATTAAAGTGGTTTTAACCACTAAGAAGACAAGTCGGCCCTGCCCAGTGAAGAGACACCTTTCCATCACTAGCCAGCTAGTATAAATAAAGGAGACTAACACCTCATTATCTCACTCACTCATTCACTTATCAAGTGCGCAAGTTTGGAGAGATGCAATTGGGAGAAGAAGGAAGAGATAGGTGCATTGCTCAGTGTTGGATATTCTATAGTGTTTTGGTTTATTGTCTTGGCATTGTATTGGTTATCTATATTAAGGAGGTTTTGTTGGGTTTTCTCCCCCATGAGGGTTTCCCATGATAAATGTTGTGTATCTTGTGATTGTGTTTCTCTTAGGGATCCTACCTATGCTATTGTTATCTACTAAATTGAAAATAAACCTAATAATAGCTCAAAAATTGACATGGTATCAGATCCATGCTGTAGAAAGCACCTTTCACTGGATAAGAAAAACCGCCATTGTTTTCGTACAAGAAAATTAAGGTTTTTTATTGGAAATGAATTTTTGCCTAAAAACCATATAGAAAAGTGCACCCTACCCTACTGAATATTTTGTCATATTGAGCGCACCTTATCAGTGGATAGAGCCTCTAGAAAGTCAAACCCTATTTTTGACTGGTATGAAAAAACCAGAAAACTAGAAAAACTAGGAAACCATAACCAGTACCAGAAGTACCAGTCCAAATTTCCGCAAGTCAAGGTTCAAGGGGGAAAAAATGAAAATTTTAAAATCTAAAAGCTCCAGCAAACGCACCTCAACTCAGCACATCTAGTCACTGAATCAGAATTTCAAAATTTGAAGTTTGAAAAAATAGGGTTTTCTCATAAAACCCTAAGTTGCAGTTGCAGAATAAGTTGCAGTATCAATTGTAGTTGCAATATCAGTTGAAGTATCAACTACAGTACCAGTGGAAACCACCCTTGAAGTTTTTAAGGGTTGGTTATTATTATCGTTGCTACCAAATGGTGCCACTACCTGCAAATACTATCAGAGGTATGTACTCACATATGTTTAAACTGTTAAGATTTAAAGGGTATTTGTAGGAGAAGGGATCTCCTGCCATAGATCCAGAAGGATCTCAGATCCAACACATTCAGAGGAATAATTCAACCTGGGTTTTATTATTCTGATTAGCATCTATTTGTTATGACATTATTTTGATCTAGGTTGAATGTTGAAGTTATGACCATCATACTAACCATTGGTCAAAATTATCAAGGTTGATTAAAGTTGAGTTTATAGAGCTTATTCTCTAACTTAGATTTTTGTCAAGATAACATATTTTCTTAGTACAAAAGATAGGTTGAATAAATCACTTGTCATCTTGAGTAAAGGAGACTTGAAAGAAAGAAAAAAACACTCATTCTTGAGGACAAAACTCCAGGTTCTAGGTTTGATTGATTAAGTTGATAAGATTCAAAGTTCCACATGAAAAGTTGATAACTACCCCTTTACATGTAAACATTATAGTTGAGGTAGCAGTCTTTGAAAAGTATTATACTTGGTAGCATGTGAACATATTGAGAAAAATGATAAATCTGATCATTTACGAGATACAACTAACATATCCTCTAGGAGAAACTTCATGTGTTGGTTTGGTTCTGGGTTACCTTGGAGGAATGTTTGATCACAACACTTGAAGAGTTTTGATCTCATTTCATATTGTATATCTTACTTTTGATCTTTGTTTCAGGCAGGTCACAAGTGATAGCCTTAAAGTAACTACTGTGATGATTATTCGTGCTATTGTTTTATTACTATTATCAAAAGAGTATTATTCTTGCCTATTGTTTTGATGACCTTGGTTCAGGTCACAGGTGATAACCCCGAGGGAGCTATAGTGAAGGTTACAAAAGGAAACAGATTCGATGAGACATGAAGCAGACTACCTAAGTTGTGTACATGACGATATACATCCATGTACCAAAGAAGATAAAGAAGAAGCTATTTTTTTGAGATCCAGAGTATCTCATATGGAGATTGATTGTAAGGATAAGAAAGCTCCAAACATTAGAAGAATAACTCACATAAGACTTGGTCAAAGGATCATGAAGCCACCTTGATGGAAAGCATAACTTGTTTGAACTCTGATTCATCCTTTCATATTTAGACTTGGTATTCAACACCAAGTATACCCCATAAGAGATGATGAAGTCCTTGTAGACTCAGAAAAAATCGAAGGTAAGCCTGATCTCAGAAAGGATCAAATGAAGAGACAACTTCTAGGACTGGGAGACAGATTCCATGTGAAGACTATATCGTAGCTTCAAAAACTTCTAGGAAATATGAAATCTCCTAGGAAGATTCCCTTGTTTCAGTGACAAAGAAGGAAGCTAGTCAAAAAGACTAGGATATGGATTTTTTCCGCGAGACTAGAAGAGAAGTCAGTATCGACTTCCAATATTGATACAAAAAATCAAGTATGTTGCATATGTACAAAGCCTTATGCATTTCTAGAGGATTCTCCCAACAAGAGGGAGAAGACTATGACAAGACACTTACTCCAGTAATTGAATAAATAGTTCCAGTATTCATGAAGACAACCAAAACAAACATGATTCATATATAGTATGAGATGAAGGGGGAGCAATCCCCATATTTAAAATTGAGTTGCAGTTGGTGCAATACATTAGTTGGGTCATGGAGACATGAATACAATAAAATATAGAGTTACCTCCATAAAATAAGAATAGCTACCTCAAGTATCAATTATTGAGCCASTCTCAGTTTCAGATGAAGTTGTTTTCGTGATGAAGAAGAGGAGTTACTCTTAGATTTCACCAGTCATAGTCAGAATGGAGCAACCATTCTTAATTTCAGAGMAATTGCAGGTGTAGAGTCGCACTTCCACAAGAACAATTGCAGAAAGAGGAGAGGGCATACTCTTAGGCAGTGAGACAGATAGTTCTTTGCAGAAAGCACATAAAGATAGCACATGATTATGTAAATTAAGTTGAAGTTGAATCAAGTGTACCAGGATGGTACAATTTGATTTGAAGTTGAATATAGAAAGACTCATAACTGCAAATTGAAACAAACTCCAAGAGCTTAGTGTGGTAGGATTGATAGTTTTCTAAAGAGTTTGGGCTTTACCAAGAGTAAAAATGATTCTAACCTTTACTTCAAGGTTATGAATGATGAGCTAGTTATATTGTTGCTACTATATGTAGATGATGTATTCTTGACAAGATGAAGAAAAGATCATCACAGATTGTAGAAGAAGCTAGCTACAGAGTTTAATGAAAGACCTAATGTATTATTTCTTAGGTCTTGAAGTTTGGCATAACCCAGAGAATATCTTCCTTAACCAAGGGAATTATTCAGTTGAAATAATGAAGAGGTTTGACATGTTGAAATGTAAATCCATGTACACACCCATGGAAGAAAAGTTGAAGCTCCTGGTAGATACCTCGTCAAAATTGGTTGATGCTACTCTGTACAGATAGATTATTGGTTCGGTGATATATATGAAGAATACCGGGCCAAATATATGTTTTTCCTTGAGTTAGTATCTGGTAGAACCCAAATGTGTTCACCTTGTAGCTGCAAAACATGTGATGAGATACATTAAGGGTACATTGGATTTTGGTCTCTGTTATACTAGATATCATGACTTCAGATTGTATGGATATATTGATTCAGATTGAGCTATAAGTGTTTCTGATAGAAAGAGCACTTCAAGATGTTGTTTCAGTTTGGGGTCATCCATAACTTCATGGAAGAGTAGGAATCAATCCATTATTTCTCTCAGCATGGCAGAAGCAGAATATATTGCAACATGTTCCGCCTGTTGTGAAGCGATATGGATGCAGATGTTGTTGATAGATCTATTAGATCTGGAGATAGAATCCATCATGATCTTATGCGATAACCATAGTTGTATAAAGATGATGTGTTCCATGATGAATCACAACACATAGAGATATGGTATCACTTCATACATGATATAGAGAGGAGCTATAAAACTCCATTATGTTGACATGGATGAGCAGGTTGCAGATGTGTTGACCAAGCCTCTATCTCGTGTAAATTTTGAGCACTTTCGAGACAAGATTGGTATAGTCCGAAAGGACCTCCCTCGAAAGGGGGAGTAGTGTTGATGCCAGCCTTGTGCTGAATATTTCCAGCTTTGTGTTGATGTTGTTGTGATTCCAACTTTGTGCTGAATATTTCCAGCTTCGTGTTGATGTTGTTGTGATACCAGCTTCATGTTGAATATTTCCAACTTCTTTCTAATGTTGTTGTGATGCCAAATTTGTGTTGAATATTTATAGCTTCGTGTTGATGTTGTGATGCCAACTTCATGTTGAATATTTCTAGCTTTGTGATGATGTTGTTGAGATGCCAGCTTCATGTTGAATATTTTCAGCGTAGTGTTGATGTTGATGAGATGTCATCTTCATGCTAAATATTTCCAGCTTAATGTTAATGTTGTTGATGCTACAACCTTCATGTTGTGATGATGTTGTATAAACCTCGCGTTGTTATTGATGATGATGATGTATTAGTGTTATACTAATCCATGTTGATGCAGATAATAATGATGCCACTTCAACTTCTTGTTGAAGATGATAATGATGATGCCACTTCAGCTTCTTGTTGAAGATGATGAGGATGATGCCACTTCAGCTTCTCACTAAAGATGTTTATGATGATACTCTAGCCTCATGCTAATGAGGATGATGATTCTACTACAAATCCATGCTGTGAAAAATGATGATGAGAAAAAATTTCGATGATTTATAGATGTGTCAGTTAGTCTTCCAGATGTTGTTGATGTTGTTGCCCTCTCTCTCTCTCTCCAAATGATGTTGTATTGAGTTGTGTCTATAGAATACCCTTCTTGTTAAGGGGGAGTGTTGAAATATTGTAACTGCAAAGAGTGTTCTATTTATTATTGAGTCATTATTCATTAGATCAATCCCCTTTATTGGATTGATCATGTCGAGCATTGTAATTGACCAAATCCCCTTTTACGGACTGGTCAAAACCTAATTGTATTATGAAAATTAATAAGTCGGCCCCTAGGCCTAATTAAAGTGGTTTTAACCACTAAGAAGACAAGTCGACCCTGCCCAGTGAAGAGACACCTTTCCAGTGTCTACTAGCTAGTATAATTAAAGGAGGCTAGCACCTCATTATCTCACTCAGTCATTCACTCATCAAGTGCACAAGTTTGGAGATTTGCAATTGGGAAAAGAAGGAAGAGAGAGGCACATTTCTCAGTGTTGGATATTCTCTAGTGTTTTGGTTTATTGTCTTGGCATTGTATTAGCTATCTATATTAAGGAATTTTTGTTGGGGTTTCTCCCCCTTGAGGTTTTTCCAAGATAAATGTTGTGTATCTTGTGATTGTGTTTCTCTCAGTGATCCTACCTATGCTATTGTTATCTAGTAAATTGAAAAGAAACTTAATAATAGCTCAAAACTTAACATATTTTACCAAGTTGGATTTGAGAAGTGGATATCATCATATTAGGATTGTTGAAGGAGACACATGGAAGACAACTTTCAAAACAAAGAAAGGTTTGTTTGAGTGGATGGTTATGCCATTTGGGATTTGTAATGCTCTTACTACATTCATGAGAGTGATGAATGATGTTTTAAGGCCTTTTCTTGATGATTGTGTGATTGTCTACTTGGATGACATTTTGATATTAAGAAAATCTCATGAAGAGCATGTTATGCATGTAAAGAAAGTCTTGGATGTATTGAAGAAATAATTTTTTTTTTTGAAGATGTCTAAATGTGAGTTTGGAAAGACCTCAGTTTTTTACTTGGAACACATTGTTGGAGAAGGAGAACTGAAAAATGATCCATCCAAGGTCAAAGTTATTTTGGATTGGCCCAAGCCCAACAATGTGACAGAGGTAAGAAGATTTTTGGCAGCAACCCAATATTGGAGAAAGTTTATTACTAACTTATCTTCAATTGCAACTCCATTACATGCAGTAACAAGCATCAAGTATTTTTTCCAATGGGGAGGCAAGCAACAAAAACATTTTGATGCATTGAAGGAGAAGATTAGTTCAACACCAATTCTTGCACTTCCTAATTTGAGATAGCCATTTGAGATCCAAACAGATGCAAGTAATTATGCAATGGGATCGGTCTTATTGCAACATGGTAAGCCCATTTGTTTTCATTCTGAAACTTTTAATGGTGTTGTGATTAACTATCCTAATTATGATAAGGAGTTGTCTGCATTGGTGCAAAGTGTAAAAAAATGGAAACATTATTTGTTGGGAAAAGAAAATATCATTCACACAGATCATCAACCATTGAAATACTTACAATTACAAACAAATCTACAACAAGAAAGACACTTCAGATGGATGGGTTTACTACAACAATTCCACTCGGTTATCAGGTATAAGAAAGGAATTTATAACAAAGTTGTTGATATGATTTCTATGTTATATCAATGTAGAATTATCATCCAATAATGAGCAATGAACAAATGAACAATCATACACATACACAGTACACCAGTGTTTTACGTGGAAACCCAAAGTGGGAGAAAACCACATAATGCTTTTATATGTCTTGAAGAATTACTTTCATTGGAAGCACAAACTTCCTTTGTTTTCCAACTACAACTGGAAGGAGGCTCCAACCCCCTAGTTTCTCAGGCTACAACCTGAGGGAAGCTCCAACTCCCCAATTTTTTGGCTACAACCCCCTATGTTCTCCGGCTACAACCGAAAGGTGGCTACAACCACCTGTCCTTGCCTCGTCCAACTGCCCTGAAGTAGAAGTAGAATGATGTAACTACTATCACACTATCACTATGAGATATATTTTTGTAAACTTGTACCAATAAACCTGAACCATGCATCAACCATGCATCAACTTGTACCTCAACCTGTAATCAACCTGTACCATAAACAAGTGCATCAACCATGCACCAACCTGTAATCAACATGTACCATAAACAAGTGAAACCAACCTTGTACCCATTATGTACCAATCATGTGTTAGCTACTCATAAACCATGACTCATCAATATGTACTAACATCATCAACTATGCACCTCATGTATGTGCTAACTCATCAACTACTTGTCTAAACCATGTACCCAAATCCCTCATCAATTTCATCATCCAAATATGATTTGTAACTATTTAATAGACCTGGTGTATATGTTCACATACCTGCAAACCTTCCTTAGATTTAAAAACACGATATTAGCATTTTCATCAAATTTTTCTTTAGTCTCACATGACTAGTTTTGGATTAGTCAACAACCCTAACTTGAAATAATCATAAATTTGTACTTGTAATGAATAAATATCTGAAACGTATACACATTTTTATTCAGTGTGTTTTATGCAATTCCTCCAGGTTTCACTACTTGGAACCTCTCATAAAAGGAGTTATAGAAAAAATGGCTTACATTGTTGAATTGTGGCTTATTCTAGAGAGAAACCTTGTAGAGCGTGCCCCACACTGAATATTTGTTGAATTGATTTGAAACAGCTACACAACATACTATAGATTGTACTCTAACCAAAAAAAAATGGTATTACTAAATGTGGATATGTTATGAAGAAGTAATGATGTTTTTACCCGAAACACTTGTTTTAGACTAGTTTCAGGACTAACCACAAACCCTATTTTCCACGGAATGTAACTCCAAAAATACAATGACCCACAAGATGATTTTTTTACCACAGATACTTGGATATATTTCCTCAATGGAATATAAATTTCACGGTCTGAATCATTCTAGAAAAAAAGTTATTGTGAAAATGGTGAGATGACCTGTAAATAACATACCTTAGAAAGCATCATCAAAATAATTTATCCTTCCTTGAATTCTAGCCTTATTTTCTTCACCTTCCCTCATAAATTTGGCTTAAATATCCTTTGGTTACCTCAAAAA
>SNQJ01S0039705.1:46637-65921 GCA_010110895.2 Picea sitchensis
ATGGTTGGCCTAATAATACATCAGAAACATCAAGAGGAGCAATGTCACATAATACCTCATCCGTGAAGGGCTTGATGTTGTAGGGAAGGTGACATTGTTGACTGACGCGGAGGTCCCGTCCTTGGTGCAACCACCCAATGGTGTATGGTTGTGGGTGCACTATGGTCGGCAAGCTCAACCGCTTCATGACCTCTACCGAGATGAGGTTCTTCTAGCTCCTGCTGTCGACAATGAACTGCAACGGGGAACCCTTTACCCACATCTTGGAATGGAAGAGATTATCCACCTCCTCTGGATCTTCTGGTTCCTCCTTCTAGATCTTCATGGTGGAAACAGTGGCGTTGGACTCCGCATTGATAATCTGCTTCCCCTTGTCATTCCCATTATCAGGTTCTGATTCAGAGTCGGAGCATGCATCCAATTCAGAAGTCTTCAAATCGGATACCAATGACTGCTTGGCCTGACACTCACTTGTGTTGTGAGTGGAGCTCTTATGGAACTCACACCACTTCCCCATGTCCCTTTTTGGCTTCGTGGTGTTGTTATTTGCTTGTGGCTTTGGCAGGTTTTCATGGGCTGCCCCACCTTATCTTGGTCCTTTGTTCTGCGGTTTGGGGGTACCTTTCCCTTGCTTCCAATTCGCAGACCCAAAGTCTCGCCTCTTCTGTTTGAACTTTTTCTCAATCTTGGCAGCATATCGGTATGCCACACCAAGTGAGGAGATGTAGAGGAACTCCATTTCCTCCTGAATGTATCTGTGTAGACAACTGTGGTATTTTAACACCAAATGTTTCTCTAAATATTTGATACCCAACTTTGTGCGTAGGGTATGAAACATATTCACCATCTCATGCACATCTTGGTCCCTTTGCTGTTGTAGCGTAGTCCATTGTATGTATTTGTCCTCATAGCTCCCCACAGGATAATATTGTTCATTGATGACGTCTCAGAAAGAATTCCAAGTGGGTGAGGCCAAGAATAGAGAGGGTTCTCCCTCGTCCTGTTGCTCTGAGTAGGTTTCCCACCAGTCCTTGACATGGGGGGCGGCTTTGAGGAGTGCGAAAATAATCTTTTCTCGGTCGAAAAAGTCATGAACCGAGAAATATCCTTCTAACAAATTCAACCATCTATGTATGGCATCTGCATCTATTTGGCCCTCAAATATGGGAATGTCAAAGTTTCCGTGTACCTTAAAAGGAGTGGCACCTCCAGAGTGTCTGTTGGATGTCGATGTGCCGCTAGTGGGAATCTGTTGAAGAATCTGGGAAAAGTTGTCCATCATCGCGTTCCTTTGTTTCTCGAGGGCCTCCTCGAGCAACATTTTGATAAGATCTCCTGCTCCCTCATATTTCTTTTCTTCCCCCATGGGCAGTCGTCGAGGTTTGCGAGGCTGATCTTGCAAAGGTTCAACCAAATCGAGCCCCAACTCCTTATACCCCAACCTCGTTGGGGACATGCAAAGAAGGATCAAGAATGAGTAGATTGCTCTGATACCACTGATCCGGATTTATGTAGGAACACAATGAAATATAGAAATACACATAAACACAGAGATGCAGTAGAAATAAGACTTCATTTTATTAATAAAAAATGACTGAAATATGCTTACAGCCAAAATGGAAATAAACTAGCTAGGGTGCTAGTAGCTTATCTCTGAGAAGATATGTGGCGGCTACTGACCTCTGAACTATGTTACAATGAGGTTCGAAGGCCTATTCTTATTGAGAAACAATGGAAAACCCTAAACATCCAAAGACCTAACCCTAGGAGATGAAACGCCAAGACTATGGGCCCCATTTGGGTAAGTTGGTACATCAACTTTTGGGTGAACAACATCAATCTACGATCCATGTTGCTCCCCGTTTTCCCAAAAAACGTCGTTTAAGGCCTCAAAATGGCTCCGAAATTTCAAGACCCGAAAAACTGCTAAAAATAGTAAACTGTGCGGAAACTGAAAAACTTAAAGAAGCAATGGTGGGGGTCCAAGTGGAATAGGTGGGTGGCCACCAATATCCACCTGGATCACATATCATCTAACCTGTATCAACAATATCATGATATAAACTAAGTCATTTGGGCCATTCCTCCACTCACATTTGTGAGATCTAGAAGAGCATCTTCCCTAAGAAAGTTAAACATGATCCATGGGATGTATGGACTATTCTTCCCAAGCATAGAAGAATAATTGTCCCTGATTGTTGATCGTGGACCATTCAACCTAACTAGGCCATTCTTTCGACATGATTCACAGTGAAGAAACCTAGAGAGAATGAGTCTGCCCTAGGGAATGATTGTTCTTGATTGTTGAACCTGAACCATTCAACCTAAATAAGACATTCTTCTAGCATGATTCACAGTGCAACCTATACAGAATGAGTCTGCCCTAGGGAATGATTGTCTAGACCATTTCCTATAGAAATGATTGTCCTGCACCAACCTCCTACATCGGACCATTCTTCAAAACTACTCACAACTTTTAACTTCAAAAGAATGATTGCCCAGAGAGGTGGACCATTCTGCTTGAGCACTTCTCAGAGTGACTGCCAAGGAGAATGATTGTCCTAGACCATTTCCCCAAACTAGCCATAAGGGGAATAATTGTCTATGGTACATCAACAATCTGTCGGAACATGACTATACATTTTGGACCATTTTTTAAACTGGAAAATGATTGTCCATCAGAAAAATTGGACCAATTTCCAAACTGGAAAATGACGGCCCGACTTGGACCATTTTCCAAACTGGAAAATGACTTTCCATCAAGAATCTTGGACAACTTTTCGAACTGGAAAGTGACTGCCCAAAATGGACCATTTTTCAAATTTGAAAATGATTGTCCATATATCAATAACATATCGGTGCTCCCTCCCAACCTAGGAGGTAATCACTTCTCTTTCCAATAAGGAATTCATCTCCATGAGTCTAGCTTGTCACTTAAGTACGAAAATTTTTCATCTTGGATAGAGGATTTACCAAAATATGTGATATCTACTCATCAGCGAAGATATACTAGAGAACCACTTCTCCCCTTTGGACTTTATCATGGAGAAAATAGTACTTGATCCCAATGTGCTTCGACCTGTCATGGAACACTAGGTTCTCTGAGAGATTTACACAACTCTGGTTATCACAATATATCACGGTTGAATCCATCACCTGATCAAACAGTCCAAAAACCAGTTTACAGAGCCACACTTCTTTCGTACAAGCATCACAAGCTGCAATATACTCTGCTTATGCAATGATGAGTGCAAAAAAATTATGTTTTTTATTATCCCATGATATTGTGGCAAATCTCAAACTGAAACATATCCAAGAATGACTTATTCTATCATATGCACTCCCTACCCAATTTGAATCGATAAATCCATGCAGTTTTATATCAGAACTCAAATGTCCCACAAAGACATTTCAAGGCATGCTTTGCAATTATTCAATTCTCATGGATAGGTTCCACCTAGAACTATTTTCACAACAAAGAAAATATCTGGCTAAGTATTCTCCAAATACATCAACGAGCCATTTAATTGTCCATACAGGGATGGGTCTACTGGATCATAGTCTCTCAACTTCTTGATATCCGTCATCATGGAATTTTTCCATGGATTTGCAATCCATTATCCCATACTTTTGAAGAACCATTTCGATACACTTCCTTTGTCATAGGAAGTTTTCACCAAGCTTTTGTTGTACATGAGAGGATCTGCACCAAGTTTTTTGAATCCATACAAGGTCTTCTTCCATTTGCATACATGGGTCTCTTTCTGGTATAACTCAAAACATTGAGGTTGCTCTAAATATGCTTCTTCTTCCATTACTCTGTTGAGAAGAACAGTCTTTACATCCATCTGTGTAAACTCCAACCCATGGATACTGCAAGAGATATAATGGCATAGGTAGAGGTATATCTCGTTACTGGAACAAGTTGTCATCATAGTCTTCTCCCTCTTTCTGGGAGAACCCTCTTGCCATGAATCATTCCTTGTATTTATCTTTACTTTCATTCACTGCATGTTTTATCTTATAAACTCATATAGGCACAATTTACCATTCATAATTTTTCATGATGGATTGATATTCTTCCATCATAGCCTCCTTCCATTCTTTCTTCTTGACTGCTTCCTCAAAGGTGGAAGGTTTTGTAACTGGAATATTGTTTTGACTTCTTTCTTTCTCTGAAAGTTGTATCTGGAGCACCATGATTCTCTACATCTTGAATGATCTCAAGAGCCCAAGTTGGTATTCCCTTCTTAGTTTTATCTTGGTGTGGATCTTCATATCTCTGTGATTATTCCATGTATGATACAACATTTTTACCTATCTCTGCATCTGCAATCCGGGGATCTATAGGATCTTTATCATGGACCTCATCACGGTTATGCTTTCTTCAGCCCACAGATGCATTGGTAAGTGTTGATCATGGATCATGGCTTTTACTACTTCCACAATTGAACAATTCTTTCTTTCTTCCACATCATTATGTTGAAGATTGTAGGAAGTGATGATCTCCCTCGTAATCGCATCCTCTCTGCAAAATTTCTTGAGATCATCTGAGGTGTACTTCCCTCCATTATCAGACCTCAAGATATTTAACTTATTTTCAGATACGATCTCCACAAGTGCTTTAATTTATCGAACATATTAAATACTTTTCTCTATTTCTTCCAAGAAACAAATGCAAGTTTTATGTGAGAACTTCATCAATAAATGAAACATATTGTACATACCTGTTTAGTGAGAGGTTTGACATGCATCTAAGTGAAGGATGTCCCAAACTCCTTGTTATTTCCACGCTTCCTTTATAATTGATACTTGATGAGACCATTTTCTTAACCACTGATAAAATCATCTGCTCCATGCTTGCAATTGTCACTATAGATCCCTCTTGGAGCTATCAACTATGAACTTCCTGGAACAAAAACAATAACAAGGAAAATTGTAGACAACATTCTTCAACACTCTTTTAGTGTTGTGATCAATCATTCTTTCATAGTAACCTGTTTGTAACAAACAAATATATCTCCATGGTAGCCTTCATGGAATCTTGTAAGATAACTTTCCCGAGACAAGAACAATAAAAAAAATCCAGTATAATAACATTTATATAACATATCTATGGTAACAAGAATGAATGAAAATTTTGTGGTGATCATCATAGTATGACCGTGGTGAGATGCCCAAGAGAAAATAAGAAATATCTCTCTAGAGGAGATGTTAGTTCATCTTGAAAACAAGTACAATAAGCATCTATATCAACGGTATTTATATGCAATCAAGTATTCATTGCACATAGCAATAATAGAACCTTTCAAATATTGCTTTCACAATTTGTAATGTAGCAACTATCACCCTTGATATATGCAAATTGAAAACTTAACAATTTAATCAGATGTGGAACCTGAAGCCTCAACTGCTATGGAGGGTGCGCTTGTTCCTCTGAATGCACTGAATCCAATATTTATAGCTTGGACAAGGTCTCTAGTAATTTCCCTGCAAACAGACTCATGTTTTGCTAGATGATATAACTTGGATAGCATATACAAGGGCATACCTTTGAAATCTTATAGCATTGTCTAGCTTGTCTTCCAATCTAAAACTAGATACCATCTTGACAATAAGAGATTAGAAACTGAATTAGAAGATTCAATGAATATAACAAGCTAGAAACTCTAAATTTTCAACTTTGACCAAAAGTCAACCTTTGACTTTGACTTTGACCAAAAAATTAAACCTAACATTTTTTCTAGATGAGGGAACCAAGAGGTGCGTTAGGCTAGGGCGCACTAAGATGTCAAGGAATTAGGTCAAATGCTTCACCAGAAGTGCACAAACACAAGGGTTAGGGTTTGTTGTAGCTAAGCAATCAAAAAACCTAGCTGCAGTTGTAACTGGTTCCATAACGAGCTTAACAAATAACTATCGCATTGCCTTACAATGGTTAAATTGTATTGAAGGTGGTGTGAGCTCATAGCCTGTTAGAAAAAGAGATGTGCTCGTTTTACTATAGACAATATCTCAATATTGTCACCCAACCATAGGCACAAAGGCCACCCACGAGCACCTTAACCTTGATAGATAGAATGATTCTGGAAGAAAACCCTAAAACCAATAGCCAACCAAGGTAGCGTATCTCTCTCCAGAGCTAGCGTTCCAAGTAGAAGGTCCAAACCATAGCCAAATCAGAAATTCCAAACCATAACCAAAGAGCAAGTCACTACCGCAACAGTTGCATCTCTTCTCTATTCATGCACACCACTTGTCCTTATGGAGTTGTGAGAATGTGTGTGAAAATGAGCTCAAGCACCCTCTATTTATAGTCCTCCAAGTGACCTAACTGGGCCAACTTCTTCTTCTGAAGGATAATAACTTAATATAACTTATTCGCTTGAGTCGACTTGTCTTCTAGGGTTATTACCCAACTAATTAGGGTTTCTCTTGCTTCCTGGAATATTCTAGTCTCATCAAGGTTACACGTAGAGGTTAATACCTCCTGCAGATACCATAATATCAACACTCCCTCGCCAAAAATCCCTTTGGAAAAACACATTAAGGCATGATTTGTTCACCGTGGAACTCAATTAGGAAAACCAGTTTTGCATGGTGCTTAGTATTCTTCTTTCTACAAGTTTGCATACAATGCTTGAGCCTCCTCCCTCACCAAAAATCCCTTTGGAAATGAGATAGAATGAAGAAATAGGGAAAGGTAGGGGGTAAGGGAAGGACAACAACCATGGCTATTCACTTCTCATCCTTTAGCCTTCTCTCTTATTTGCTTCCTTTTCATTTTAATTATTTTTTAAAATTTTCAAAAGATGGGTCATTCCTCCACTCACATCTATGAGATCTAGAAGAGCATCTTCCCTCATAAAGTTAAACATCAACCATGGGATGTTTCGACTATTCTTCCCAATAATAGAAGAATAATTGTCCTTGATTTTTGAACCTAGACCATTCAACCTAACTAGGCCATTCTTTCGACACAATTCACAGTGAAACCTAGAGAGAATGAGTTTGCCCAAGGGAATGACTGCCCCTAATTTTGAACCTGGACCATTCAACCTAACTAGGCCATTCTTCTAGCACAATTCACAGTGAAACCTATAGAGAATGAGTCTTCCCTAGGGAATGATTGTCGTGCACCAACCTCCTACATCGAACCATTCTTTGAAACTACTCACAACTTTGAGCTTCGAAAGAATGAATTCCCAGAGAGGCGGACCATTCTTCTTGAGCACTTCTCAGAGTGACTTCCAAGGAGAATGACTATCCTAGACCATTTCCCCACACTAGCCACAAGGGAAATAATTGTCTATGGTACATCAACAATATGTCTGACCATGATTGTCCATTCTGGACCATTTTTCGAACTAAAAAATGTTTGTCCATTAGAAATATTGGACCAATTTCCAAACTGGAAACTGATGACCCAACTTGGACCATTTTCCAAACTAGAAAATGACTGTCCATCAAGAATCTTGGACAACTTTTTGAACTGGAAAGTGACTGCCCAACATGGACCATTTTCCAAAATGGAAAATGGTTGTATATCAATAACATATCAGTGCTCCCTCCCAACCTAGTGGGTAATCACTTCTCTTTCTAATAAGGAAGCCATCTCCACGAGTCTAGCTTGTCCCTTAAGTACGCAAAATTTTCATCTTGGACAGAGGTTTTACCAAAATATATGCTATCTGCTCATCAATGGAGATATAGTCGAGAACCACTTCTCCCCTCTGGAATTTATCACAGAGAAAATAGTACTTGATCTCAATGTGCTTCGACCTGTCATGGAACATCGGGTTCTCTGAGAGATTTACATAGCTCTGGTTATCACAATCTATCATGGTCGAATCCATCACCTGATCAAACAGTCCAAAAACCAGCTTACGGATCCACACTGCTTCCGTACAAGCATCACAAGCTACAATATACTCTGCTTCTGCAATGACGAGTGCAACAAAATTATGTTTCTTTCTATCCCATGATATCGTGGCAAAACTCAAATTGAAACATATCCAAGAATCACTTATTCTATCATATGCACTCCCTTCCCAATTTGAATCGATAAATCCATGCAGTTGTATATCATAACTCAAACGTCCCACAAAGACATTTCAAGGCATGCTTTGCAATTATTCAATTCTCATGGACAGGTTCCACCTAGAACTATTTTCACAGCAAAGAAAATATCCGGTTAAGTATTCTCCAAATACATCAAGGAGCCATTAAATTGTCAATACAGTGACGGGTCTACTGGATCATAGTCTCTCAACTTCTTCATATCTGTCATCATGGAATTTTTCCATGGATTTGGAATCCATTATCCCAGACTTCTGAAGAACCATTTCGATACACTTCCTTTGTTATAGGAAGTTTTCACCACGTTGTTGTTTTACATGAGAGGATCTACACCAAGTTTTTTGAATCCATACAAGGTATTCTTCCATCTGCATACATGGGTCTCTTTCTGGTATACCTCAAAACCTTGAGGTTTCTCTACATATGCTTCTTCTTCAATTACTCTATTGAGAAGAACAATCTTTACATCCATCTGTGTAAACTCCAACCCATGGATACTGCAAGAGATATAATGGCACAGGTAGAGGTATATCTGGTTACTGGAACAAGTTGTCATCATAGTCTTCTCCCTCTTTCTAGGAGAACCCTCTAGCCATGAATCTCTCCTTGTATTTATCGATACTTTCATTCACTGCATGTTTGTAAACTCATATATACACAATTTTCCATACATAAGTTTTCATGATGGATTGATATTCTTCCATCATAGCCTCCTTCCATTCTTTCTTCTTGACTGCTTCCTCAAAGGTGGAAGGTTTTTTAACTGGAATATGGTTTTGACTTCTTACTTTCTATGAAAGTTGTATTTGGAGCACCATGCTTCTCTACATCTTGAATGATCTAAAGAGCCCAAGTTGGTATTCCCTTCTTAGTTTTATCTTGGTGTGGATCTTCATATCTTTGTGATTATGCCATGTCTGATACAACATTCTTACCTCTCTCTTCATCTGGAATCTTGGGATCTACAGGATTTTATCATGGAACTCATCACAGTTCTGCTTTCTTCATCCCACATATGCATTGGTAAGTGTTGATCATGGATCATGGCTTTTATTGCTTCCATAATTGAACAATTCTATCTTTCTTCCACACCATTTTGTTGAGGATTGTAGGAGCTCGTGATCTCCCTCGTAATCTAGTCCTCCGTCGTGATCTCATCCTCTCTGCAAAATGTCTTGAGATCATCTGAGTTGTACTTCCCTCCATTATTAGACCTCAAGATCTTTAACTTTTTTTCAGATAAGATCTCCACAAATTCTTGAATTTATAGAACATATTAAATACTTTTCCCTTTTTCTTCCAAGAAACAAATGCAAGTTTTATGTGAGAAATTCATCAATAAATGAAACATATTGTACATACCTTTTTAGTGAGAGAGTTGACATGCATCTGAGAGAAGGATGTCCCAAACTCCTTATTCTTTCCACACTTCCTTTATAATTGATACTTGATGAGAACATTTGCTTCACCACTGATGAAATCATCTGCTCCATGCTTGCAATTGTCACTATAGATCCCTCCTGGAGCTATCAACTATGGCCTTCCTAGAACAAAAACAATAACAAGGAAAATTGCAGACAACATTCTTCAACACTATTTCAGTGTTGTGATCAATCATTCTTTCATAGTAACCTGTTTGTAACAAACAAATATATCTCCATGGTAGCCTTCATGGAATATTGTAAGTTAACTTTTCTGAGACAAGAAAAATACAAAAATTTCCAGTACAATAACATTTTTATAACATATCTATGGTAACTAGAATGAATGAAAATTTCACAGTGATCATCATAGTATGACCGAGGTGACCTACCCAAGAGAAAACAAGAAATATCTCTCTAGAGGAGATGTTAGTTCATGTTGCAAAAAAGTACAATAAGCATCTATATCAATGGTATTTATATGCAATCAAGTATTCATTGCACATAGAAATAATAGAACCTTTCAAATACTGCTGTCACAATTTGTAATGTAGCAACTATCACCCTTTATATATGCAAATTGGAAACTTAACAATTTAATCAAATGTGGAACCTGAAGCCTCAACTGCTATGGAGGGTGCGCTTGTTCCTCTGAATTCACTGAATCCAATATTTACAGCTTGGACAAGGTCTCTAGTACTTTCCTTGCAAACACACTCATGTTTTGCTAGATGATATAACTTGGATAGCATATACAAGTACATACCTTTGAAATCTTATAGCATCGTCCAACTTGTCTTCCAATCTGAAACTAGATACCATCTTGATAAGAAGATATTAGAAACTTAATCAGAAGATTCAATGAATATAACAAGCAAGAAACTCTAAAATTTCAACTTTGACCAAAAGTCAACCTTTGACTTTGACTTTGACTTTGATAAAAAAATTAAACCTAACATTTTTTCTAGATGATGGTACCAAGAGGTGTGTTAGGTTAGGGCACACTAGGATGTCAAGGAATTAGGTCAAATGCTTCACCAGAAGTGCACAAACACAAGGGTTAGGGTTTGTTGCAGCTGCACAATAAAAAAATCTAGCTGCAGTTGTAACTGGTTCCACACTGAGCTTAACAAATAACTACCACACTACCTTATAGTGGTTAAATTGTCCTGAAGGTGGTGTGAGCCCATAACCTTCACTCGTATGCACAAACACAGGGTTAGGGTTTGTTGCAACTACAAAATAAAAAAACCCTAGTCAAGTAGTTGTAACTGGTGCCAAAATGAGCTTAACAAATAACTACCACACTACCTTATAGTGGTTAAATTGTCTCAGGTGGTGAGCCCATAACCTATTAGAAAAAGATATGCTCGTTTTTACTATAGACAATATCTCAATATTGTCACCCAACCATAGAACAAAGGCTACCCCAAGCACCTTAACCTTTGTTAGATAGAATAACTCGAAGAAAACCCTAAAACCAATAGCCAAACAAGGTAGTGTCTCTCTCACAGCTAGTGTGCCAAGTAGAAGGTCTTCAACCATAACAAAACCAAAAATTCCAAACCATAAACCAAAGAGCAAGTCACCACTGCAAATGCCTGCATCTCTCCTCTAGTCATGTGCACCACTTGTCCCTGAAGGAGCTGAGAATGTGAAAATGAGCTCAAGCACCTCCATTTATACTCCTCCAAGTGACCTAACTGGGCCAACTTCTTCTTCTGAAGGCTGGTAACTTAATATAACTTATTCTCTTGAGTCGACTTGTCTTCTAGGGTTATTACCCAACTAATTAGAGTTTCTCTTGCTTCCTTGAATATTCTAGTCTCGTCAAGGTTACACGTAGAGGTTAATACCTCCTGTAGATACCATAATATCAACACTCCCTCACCAAAAATCCCTTTGGAAAAACACATTAAGGCATGATTTTTTCACTGTGGAACTCAATTAGGAAAACCAATTTTGAATGGTTCTTAATATTCTTCTTTCTACAAGTTTTCCTACAATACTCGAGCCTCCTCCCCCACCAAAAATCCCTTTGGAAATGAGCTAGAATGAAGAAATAGGGAGAGGTAGGGGGTAAGGGAAGGCCAACAACCATGGCTCTTCACTTCTCATCCTTTAGCCTTCTCTTTTAACTTTTCTCTCACATCCTTATTTGGTTTATTCCACATTAACTTGCATTTTTTTACATGGCTTACATAATATTGGTTGATTGTTAATCTTGTTGCAGGTACCGAGTCTTATACATTCATCCATTTCGGATCCCTTCTAAGAAGGGTTGAAGTGTAACAAAGGTATCCACAAGATTTGGTTTTGAACCAATGATCAGATGGAAACTAAACCCCACCCTGGCCAACTTCCCTATTACATGGGCTAACACAAATTGAGGTTTACAACCAACTACTTTTCTAACAAATATGAAAATTGCAAAATTTGAAAAAAAAAAAACTATATTAAATTACTCTATTCACTTAATCATTGGTACGAAGAAGCCATTCTAGTGCATAATAACACATTCTAGTAGCCATGAGAGAAATAACGAGGTTAGCAAGAAGCGAAGGTCAAAAGACAAAAATGTAAGGTCTGAGGAAAACAAAGCAAGCCAAAGAATCTCTTAAAGAAAGAAAACCTTAAGGAAAAATTGGAGGAATAAAAAGCAAAGGCAAAGGAGCACAGGGCCAAAGAAATAGCGTACAAGGAGAATGCCACCCAAGTAAAGGTTGAAAGGAAAAAAAAAAGTAAATCAAGAGGTTTAACAAAAATGAGAATCCGAACTGTAGTTGAGGAAAATGAGAATCCGAACTGTAGTTGAGGAGGCATAAGAGACTATAAAGGTCAAGTAGGAAGTCTAAACAAGACACAAGGTTGAAAAAATACATAAAAGAGAAAGGTAGAGGCAAAAAAAAATTGATAAAAAATGGGAAAGTATATTATTCAAACATTAAATAATACAATATAAATACAACAAACTTTGTTTACAGATAGACACTCTATTTTAATTACACTAATAACTAAAAAATCTTAACTACACATGAAATAGAAGCTAACTAGTTCGAGAGTCCATAGTAGTTCTAAACTTCTAACAAACTCTTAAATCATACATTAATTATTAATAAGAAAAATAGAAATTAATAATTCAAAAAAAACAAATTCAATGAAGAGATTTGTAAGAAAAAACAAAACATTAAAAACATGACCGTTGGACAACTATAACTTGGAAAGAAAAAGGAACAACATGAGAACGACGTGGAAGAGAAGACTGGCAACTTGCAAGTGAGCAGAATGAATCCATCCTCTCCTGCCAAAAAGGATGATCATAATGACAACCCAGGCGAATCCAACAAAAGGTCGAGGCATAATTTTGAGTACGATGGAGATGTTGGAAGCTAACAGGGTGATAAATTTTATAAGCGGTGCATGCCGTCAATGAGCCCAAAATCAAGCTCAAGGTCGAGAAAGGAAGATCTGCAGAGAAAAAAATTGACGGAGAATTCTTCATACATTGGCGGTAAAGGACAGGTGATGCAGTAACAACACCAATGAAAGAAGTTGCAGTCAAGCTTTATTCTGCTTGTGTAGCACAAGCTCGGAGACTCCATCTAGTGACAACAAATGTCTGGACATAGGGTGCAGAGAGGAAGAATTTCATGCAGGAAATTACAAGGAGCCGTCAGAAATTGCAAGATTGTATATTCCAGCTGTCGTACCTCCACAAGAAGCTGTACCAAGTTAAACTTGAAAAATACTCCTCAAACAGTTTTGAGGTTGATCGACGTCGGTTATGGGGAAGAACCAGTGAATTATGTCTCTTGGCGCAAGATTTGAATAGGAACAGGGACTATGACACAAATGGGAGTTACCATTCATTTGGGATGAAGAAGGGAAGTCAAGATTAGTTGGTTTGCGTTGGGTTTAGTCCCATCAGATTATTGGAACAAATTTCATGGGAGAGGTTGAGGTTGAGGCTGAGGCTGGGAGCTAAGTGTGGAAGAATAAAATTGTTCCAATGGACCTCTCATGGGCAAATCGTTATTCCATCCTTCCATCCAACATTGAGATTGGCCCTCGCTTAAGCTTCAACCTCGACATTCATGGGCAAATCATTCTTCCATCCAACATTGAAATTGGCCCCCATCTAGGCTTCAACATTGAGGGGCTAAGTGTTTATTCTTGTTCTAATTACCCCTTTTTGTCTAAGGGAGGGGATCGGTTACGTGAGCTTCTTGGGGAAGAAAATGAGGTTCTTGATTTCCCCATGAAGTTACTTAAACCCGCCTCTGGTCTGATGGGGGGTTGGTCGTTGGCTCGTTTTCTCCTTCACTTTTGCATTCACACCATTCTATCCCTCACGCACTTTCATGCATGCACCTCCATGCACGCACTTACCCATTCATTGATCCATCCATCATTTGCGTCTTGGCTTGGGGAAAGGGAGTCAAACTGCTGAATATTAGCCACGGTATAGTTGGTTGTAGTGGTCGCTTGTGTGATCCAGTCGTGACCTGAGGCCGCATGTCTGAGATGCATTGGCCTGTGTCCAGTGTTTCTCACAGCTGTGAGTCCTGAGAGTTCCAGCATTGAGATTTTGGATCAGTTGCGCTGGAGCCTGAATAAGGAGAAGGATTTCCTGAGGGACTGCGTGGAAGAGAAAGGTGGAGGTTCATTCTCTTGGGTTGTGAAAGATGGGTAGAAGAGAGCTGGGTACTTGGATTGTTGGGAGAGTTGGGAAGCCTGTGAGAGCTTGGGTGCTGACTGGTTTGGAAAGCCAAGTACACTCTGGAACAATCATTGTGGATTCATAGCCCTGTCTTGGGGGTGACACTCCTGTTGAGATTGGAGCTGTGGTGTCTATGGTTGGGTGGAACATCCTTAGTTTGCAACCAGTTGGTGTCATCTTTCATAAAGATAAGTGGTATCTGTTATGGTATCATTTACATGTATATGAATGTACTTCCATTGTGTATATTTAATTATCGTTTAATTGAATATTTAGACTATGCATGCTTGTTGGATATTGTTGTGCATGTCATTAAAGTCTTTTCTTTTATGCATCCTTAAATTTTAAAAGGTATCTGTAAGAGAAAGAAGTCCAAGGGAAGGCTTGAAGGTAGCATGCCCCGACCTGTGGGTGGCTGGGTATGTTACAGTTTGGTATCAGAGCTTCTGGTTGAAACACCGAGCCAGTATGGGCTAGGTCTGTTGGTCAGAGTCTCGGGGTCAAGATTGAACTCTGGCTGTGAAGTTGAAAAGCTCAGGAGGAATGATGTTGCAAAATATACATAGGATATAGAACGTCAGAGGCCTGTGTAAGGGGTTCGAAGGATCGTGACCATCCCCTTCGAATTCAGGAGCGATCACCACTGTAGGATCAAGAGAGATCCAGGATTGTTGGATCGGAGGACAGGTGAACAAGGGTCATCTGATGAAAAGGAAGCAAGGGTTAAGGTCACAACTGTTGGATCCCATGGGAGAGAGAGATCAACGAACATGAGGCATTGTGGGGAACCAAGTTGCATGGGAGATAATTTTCCAAGGTGGTCCCGCAATCCAAACCACAGTTTCCCCAAGGGGTTATGTGTTAGAATTAAAAGAATTACGGGGCGAAAAATAGGTTACTCCAAACCATCGATGTGTTCCCCCGCAAATTGAAAGGCATGCAGTGATGTGACATGTTAGGGCTCGAACATCGAAGCTCTATACAGTGGAAGTAGATCCTGACCATCGATCACCAAGAGGTACGTGTCAGCAGATCAGTAATTCCGAAGAAATCTATTCGAGAGGTTTTCAGTTGAGATTTGAAACTCCTGAAGCTCAGAGAACCAGAGAGCCGGAGTAAATTTCGATCGTCTGATCATCCGAAATAGATCTCGGTCACCAAATCGTCCAAGGTAAATCTCAAGTGTTGGATTGTTCGAGGTGAATCTGGGCCATCTAATCCAGAAGAGACGTTGCATAAATCTGTGGACTTCGGGTGAAGAACCGAAGTAAGCCTCAACCATCTGATTCAAGAGGACACGTGGCATAATCTCATGTACTTCGAGAAGGTTTTGAAATTTGAGATTTCCAAAACCCGAAGACTCAAAAGGATCTCAACCATTGATCTTCTGAGAGCCACATGTCACAAGATCCATGGCTTCAGATAAAAGCCAGTGGGGCCAGATAAGTTTTGAAATTTGAGATTGTCGAAGACCGAAGACCGGAAGTAAGCCTCAACCATCAGATTAAGGAGGACACGTGATGCAGATATTTGGACTTCGGGTGAAGACCTGAAGTGAATCTTAGTCGTCTAATCTAGGAGGATACATGGAGACAGATTGGCCCGTTCAGAAATTTGGAGTTCGGGAGAATTGGAAGTGTGCAAGTATGGAAAACTCTCGAAGTCCTGAAGCCCGAAGAGCCGAAGTGATGGGGAACGATGATGTCACCAAGAGGTGATGTGGACCCAGGAATTTATGAAGTGACGTGGCTTGCAGACGTCACCTGGGATGACATGGACACATGGAATGTGTCCCACGTATTAGTAAGTTTTGAGCATTTGGAGTATTGAAAAGTCAGTTAGAATGTGACACGTGTCACCCTCCTGATTGGGCCACGTGTCTGCTTCCAGTATTTCACCACGTGGCGATAGATCGTGTAGTATGGAGACTGGACACTCTGGAGGGGAAATATGTGACAGATAGCATTAGGTCGAAGACTCCCAAAGGTCAAAGTACGTATCGACTGTTGATTCTAGAAGACACACGTCGAAGGATCATCGACTTTAGGTGAAAGCACTCCAGGAGAAAGTGTAGAAGGAAAGTTTGAAACTTCTGAAGCCTGAAGAGCCGAAGCGATTCACAATCGCTGATGTGTGGGAGGACACCCGTTGGAAGATCATGAACTCCGAGTAAAATCATTCCGGGAGGAGGAAAGCGAGGAAAGTTGAGACTCCCAAAGCATAGAGTCTCGAAGTAGATCTCGATCACTGATCGTGAAAGAGGACGAGGATCGTTGACCCAGTCCTGGTTGAAATTTTCGAAGTCTCGAAGCTCTGGACAAGCTATTTTTCAGCTAAACGTAGGGTCATGGCCATGGTCATATGTAGATTGAGAGTTGAGGGAAGGAGGGCTATGGGACAAATTGGTTGTCTTCGAGACAGAAAAGTGCTAAGGAAGGGTTTAGCCGCGTTTTCTATTCGTGGTCATCTAGGAAAGTGGTTTGAAGGAAGCACATGTGCAGGATGAGATTCTGTGTCGGTCAAGGATAACAGGACACTATTATTTTTGGAGAATGGGGATATGATCTCCATGAACAAAAAAAGGAAAGAGACCTGTAGCATGGTTTGGCAATTTTGTTTTTTATATGCATAATTCTAACAAAATGGTTGCTTGCACATTTTGCATAATTAAGGGGTCTAAACACATCAACTCAGGATGTGTATTGAGGAAATTGAAGAAGGTGAGGGAGCCTCCAGTCATGATAAGGAGGGCGAAGGCCAAAATACTAGAGTTGGTAATGCAAAGACAGAGTCCAATGGATGCAAGGGAAAATGAGACTAGGAAACGTTACTAGAAACGGTAAGAAGCCTGAAGATGGAAGTGCATATCTATAAAGAAGACAACGAGAGACTGATGAGAGATCAAAGTCAGATAAATGCTCGAGTGTTGCAAAGCTTAAATCAACTGCAGAGACAAATGAAGAAGGGATCAAACTCAAGACAAAAGGAAAAAGGAAGGTGCCATGAAAGAAGGAATGATTGTGGAAAATCTAGTTATTCCAAAAGTGCTAGTAGAGCTCATGGACACCACTCACCTCATTACTCAGAAAAGGTTTTATGCAACGGATGATCCCATTAGCATTCCAAAGGTGTCTCTTGCCAGACACCAAATGATCCGGATTATTTTCGGCATGAAATGAGATCGGAGATATAATAAAGAAATTCACAGAGATATTGCAAGAGAGACAACAATATAACAGAGATATAGCGGAAATAAAACAAGAGTCATAGATATACAGTAATACACGATTTCTATTAACGAAATAAATGTACAGAGACTGTAAAATACAGAGTGAAAGACTCGCTAGAATGGTGGCAGCTTATCTTTGAGAAGAGATGTGACGGCTACTCGCATCCGTGAGAAGATGATTATTACAATGAGGCTCTAAGGGATTTTTTAACAGAAGTAAAATCCAAAACCCTAACCCCGGAAGATGAAAAGCCAAAAGGTTTGTGGGCACCGATGGGGGTAGTTGATACGTCAACTTCCCAGGGGCGTAACTTTTGCATACGATCTCCATTTGGGGCGCTCAATAGCTTGTTGGAAATATCTATCCGAGAACTACAAATTTTGGGTGAGAAACATGATCTATGATCCATGTTGCTCCCTGTTTTCTCAAAAAACACCGTTTAGGGCCTCAAAATGGCCCCAGAAGTTAAAAACTACTAAAAATAGTAAATTACCAAAATTGCCAGAAACATGTTTTGGGCCAGTTGGAGAAGGTGGGTGGCCAACGATATCCACCTAGATCACCAAATAAGAAAATAAGAGGTAGAGTTTTTCAAGGAGAGCTGAGGAAGCTCAAGCCACCTTCCTTCGACAGTGAAAGAAAAAGGGAAGATGATTCTGAAGAATGGTTTCTTGGGATCAAGAGATATTGTCAGTTGCATAACTATTCATCAAACCTGGAAGCCAGGATCTCCACCTACCATTTACATAGGAAAGCTGCAATGTGGTGGGAGCAACTAAAGCAAGTGGAACATGTTAATGAAAGTAGGATCACTTGGAAGCAGTTCAAGAAGTAATTCCAGAAGGAGTACCTCTCAGAGAATTTCTATGACAAGAAAATGCAGGAGTTCCTTGAACTCAGGTTGGGAAGCATGAATATGGAAGAGTACGAGAAGAAGTTCTTGGGATTGTTAAAGTATGTCAGGTTCATTGGTGATGAGAAAGTAAAAATACAAAGATTTCTAAGTGGATTGGAAACCTTTTATAAGGAAAAGATCAAGTATGATGAGCCCAAGACCTTGACTGAAGTTATCAGGAAGGATAAATATGTGTATGAGGAAGGCCAAGGAAGATAATCCCTGCATAAATCTTGGAAGGACAAGAAAAATGCAAATTCTAATCAGAGGAGGATAGTATTCAAGCCTCCCTTCAATAGGAATGAGCCTAATAGAAATCATCAAGATCATTCTGCTAAGGGGGATTTAAAGAAAGAAGATTCCTTGGGAAAAAGGGGAAGATGGCCAATCCAATGTTGGAGATGCAAGGAAGATCACATGTACAAGGATTGCCCACACAGAAAGGACAGAGTAAAGACCGTGCACAACATCCAAGAGGCTATAAAAGTCAAAGATACGGGAAGAATCTATGCATATTAAGATGATCGACAAGTAGAGTACCAATTCAATATGATCGAGGTGGAAGGTAAGATCATAAATCAACCTATTGCTATTTTGATTGATTCAAGAGAAAGTCATTGCTACATTGATCCTAATATATTGGATAGATTACATTTGGAGAAGAGAAAACTTGGAAAAACAAGTTTGGTTCAGTTAGCCACTGGAACCAAAAGAAGAATCCATGATATGGTCAAAAGTTGTTCCATAAGTATTAATGGCATGAATACTGTTAATGTTTATGCCATTATTATAGTTCTTTGCATTTCATAAGATAAGAGCATAATAAGAACAAGATCACTAAGAAATACACATCCACAATAGACACAACATTTATCCTGGGAAACCCTCTAGGGGAAGAAAACCCAGAAAAACTTCCTTATCATAAATAACTTATCAAAT
>SNQJ01S0039705.1:65931-100406 GCA_010110895.2 Picea sitchensis
CAATGGGGATTAATCTAATAATAAAAATAATAATAATGACATGATTAATCCACAATGGGGATTTAATCCAATAACAAAATAATAAGAATGCTCTTCGCAGTTACATTATTTCAACAAATACTAGTATTCATTTAAATATCATACTATTGGGGTCTTATGATATTTTGATTGGAATGTATTGGTTGGACAAGAATCATGCTGTCCTAGATTGTCATAACAAGACATTTACATGTATTGATGGAAATGGAAAACATAGCACTGTGAAAGGAATTCCAAGACCCATCTCTACAAGGGAGATTTCAGCCTTACAACTAAAAATATGTTTTAGGAAAGGATGTCAATTGTGTGTAGCTCATGTGGAAGATCCCAATAATACAAAGGGGTCAAGCCTCGAAGATGTTTCGGTACTATAGGAATTTGAAGATGTATTCCAAGAAATACCCAGATTGCACTAAGAAGGGAGGTAGATTTCTCAATCGATTTAGTGCCAGGAGCTGCCCCGGTGTCAAAAACATCTTACAGAATGAGCACACAAGAGTTAAAATAATTACAAATGCAGTTGGAGGAATTATTGAAGAAATAGTACATAGGTCCAAGTGTTTCACCTTGGGGAGCACCAATACTTTTTTTCAAAATGAAAGATGGAACTTGGAGGCTGTGTATTGACTTCCGACAATTGAACAAGTACACTATAAAGAACAAGTATCCTCTACCCCGAATTGATGACCTATTTGATCAGCTAAGAGGAGAAAATATATTTTCAAAAATTGACCTGAGGGTAGGATACGATTAGGTAAGAATCAAGGAAGAAGAAATTCATAAGACAGTCTTTAAGACCAGGTATGGGCATTATGAATTTGTTGTGGTGCCATTTGGACTGACCAATGCATTAGTTGTCTTCATGTTCTTAATGAATAGGATATTCTGGAATTATTTGGATAAGTTTGTCATAGTATTCCTGGATGACATACTTATCTATTCTAAGTCTGAAGAGGATCATGAACATCACTTAAGAATGGTATTGCAAGTACTGAGAGAACATTAGTTCTATGCCAAGTTGATTAAGTGTTCTTTTTATCAAAAGAAGATCCATTACTTGAGACACATTATTTCAGAGCAGGGCATAGCAGTAGATCGAGAGAAGATTGAAACCATTAGAGGATGGCCAACACCCATAAATGTGTCAAACGTCAGATCTTTTATGGGATTTGTTGGCTACTACAGAAGGTTCATAGTAGGGTTCTCTAAGATTTATCATCCCATCACTTCTTTGAAAAATAAGGGAACTAAATTTGAATGGACACTCAAGTTTGAAAATAATTTTAATCTGTTGAAGGAATTACTTACTAGTGCACCCGTGTTAAATATTGCTGACCCAAATGAAATTTTTGTGGTATGTACAGACGCATGTAAGGAAGGACTTGGGGGATTCCTCATGCAAAATGGACATGTCATTGGATATGAGTCTAGAAATCTTAAGGATCATGAGAGGAACTATGCCACCCATGACTTGGAACTTGATGCCATTGTTCACACCTTGAGGATGTGGAGGCATTATCTCATGGGGAAGAAATTCGAATTAAGGATAGACCACATTGGCCTGAAGTATATTTTTGAACATCCAACCTTGAATGTCAGGAAAACAAGATGGCTAGAATTTATAAGTGAATATGACTTTGATATCAATCATATCAAGGGAAAGGAGAATAAAGTTGTTGATGCACTTAGTAGAAGAGTGAATATCATGCATGCTACTGTTGTCAGTATGCATCAGTCAGAATTGAAGAGAAGAATTTTAGATGGTCTTGTTACAGACCAACATTACCTACAGGTAAAGGAAAACTTACAACAAGGAGATGTACAATAGAAAATAAAGGAGTATGAGATAAAGGAAGACAGATTACTAATGCATAAAAATATAATCTATGTTCCTAGTTCTAGAGAACTGAGGAATTTGGTGCAGAAGGAAATGCATGATGTTCCTTATGCTGAACATCTCAGTTACCATAAAACAATTACAACAGTAAGAAGCCAGTTATTTTAGTCGGGAATGAAGAAGGATGTTGTTGATTACATCACTCGATGTATGGAATGTCAGAAGGTTAAGGCTAAGCATAGGCACCCAATGGGTTTGTTGCAACCATTGCCAATCCTAGAGAAGAAATGGGAAGTGATCACCATGGATTTCATCACATGATTACCCTGAACGAATAAGCAACATTATTCAATCATGGTGGTGGTTGAAAAATTAACGAAGGTTACTCATTTTGTGCATGTGAAGACAATGCATACAACGACTAATATTGCATAAATTTTCATGAAGGAAATTGCTAGGTTGCATGGGATACCTAGGACAATTGTCTCGGACAGAGATACACAGTTTACCTCCAATTTCTGGAGGGGATTGTTTAAAGTATTTGGCACAAATCTAAACTTTAGCACAACATATTATCCCCAGACAGATGGAAAAAAAGAGAGAGTCAATCGAAGAATTGAAGACATGTTGAGAATGTATGTGATGAATAAGCCATCTAAGTGGTCAGATTACTTACACTTGGTTGTGTTTGCATATAATAATGAGTATCAAGCTTCATTGAGAATGAGCCCATTTGAAGCCTTGTACGGTAGGAAATGTGATACTCCAGTAAGATGGAACAACCCAGAAGATAGAGTGGTACTTGGGCCAGAGTTGCTCAAGGACATGGAAGACCAGGTGGTCAAGATCAAGCAGAATTTAAAGGCAACTCAAGATAGATCGAAAGTTTATGCAAACAAGAACATGAGAACTAGAGAATTTAAAGTAAGGGAGCATGTACTTTTGAAAGTGAAGCCCAAGAAAATCTCTTTGAAATTGGGTAGTTGTACAAAGTTGGCAGCCAAATTTTGTGGTCCATTTGAAATATTGGACAGAATAGGGCTAGTTGCATACATGCTTTCATTGCCTACTTCCATGAATGTGCATAATGTATTTCATGTCTCTTTACTAAAGAAATATGTACATGATCCTAACCATTTTATTGATTTGCATCTAATTCAGGTAGAGACAGAGGGAGATTTTCAGGTTCAACCAGTGCGATTATTGGATAGAAAAGTCAAAATGCTCCGAGATCAAGTTATAGAGATGGTAAAAGTTTAGTGGACCTGCTACAGTCCTAAAGATTCTACCTGGGAGCATGAAGATGCCATGCAGGCATAGTACTTGCATATTTTTGAATAAATTTGAGATTTTGATCTCTATTTTGTATATGCATTGAGGACAATGCCAAAATAAGGGTGAGGGGATGTAACACCCTAGGTTTTAAACCCCATTTTAAATAATGTATTGTTACAATGTTGAGAGGCCATAATGGCCAAAAAATTATTAAAAGGCCAGTGTGCCCAAGACATGTAATGGTTTTTATCATTATTAATAATAAATACATGGTATAGTTGGTTGTAGTGGTCGCTGGTGTGATCCATCTGTGACCTGAGGCCAGATGTATGAGATGCATTGGCCTATGTCTAGTGTTTCTCACAGCTGTGAGTCCTAATATTTCCAACATTGAGATTCTGGACCAGTTGCGTTGGAGCCCGAATAAGGAGAAGGATTGCCTGAGGGACTGGGTGGCAGATAAGGGTGGAGGTTCGTTCTCTCGGGTGGTGCAAGCTGGATAGAAGAGAGATGGGTACTTGGATTGCTGTGAGAGTTGGGAAGCCTATGAGAGCTTGGGTGTTGATTGGTTTGGAAATCCAAGTACACTCTAGAACTGTCCTTGTGGATTCATAGCCCTGACTCAGGGGTGACAATGTTGTTGAGATTGGAGCAGCGGTGTCTACGGTTGGGTAGAACGTCCTTGGTCTGCAACCAACTGGTGTCATCTTTCATAGAGATAAGTTCTCTCTATTATGGTATCATTTACATGTATATGAATGTATTTCTATTGTGTATATTTATTTATCATTTAATTGAATCTTAAGACTATGCATGCTTGCTGGATATTGTTGTGCATGTCGTTAAAGTCTTATCTTTTATGCATCCTTAAATTTTAAAAGATATCTATAAGAGAAAGAAGTCCAAGGGCGGGCTTGAAGGTAGCATTCCCCGACCTGTGGGTTTTCAGGTATGTTACAGAACCCACCACTACCCTTTGTTGGAAATAAGTTAGAATATGATTGCACACTGTGGAATTATAACATTTTGAAGAAGCAATTATACATTGGATGGTTAATTTGTGGAGGAACTGTGAAAAAAGTGTTGAGATCTTTATTTGGGGATAAGAATTTTTTATTTTCGAAGGGCTTGTCAAGAACAAAGAACCCTCTTTGAAAGAGATCTTCCTCTATTTGGGAAAAACCCAATACAATTCCAAACTTACTCCCAACCCAGTGCTACCCATCTCCTCTAGTGCTTAAGAGGAACCATATACCATCCTTTCGTGTGGGAAAGTTAGCCATAGTGCTAGTATTGAAGCTTGATCTAGTAAGGGATGTCAATGGTGAGGACTATTTTTTGATATATGGTATGATTGAATCCAAAATTGGAGAGAGATGGCTGGGGGATATTTCTTGGAGGGCGATATGGTTATCCATCCAATTGCAAAAGGTTTCTTCATCTTAGAATTTATTACTAACAAAGCATACGTTGGTAGAGGGTCTTGATTCATGGGGGGTGCAAGCTTCTTTTTGAAGCCATGGCACCCTAGTTTCAACTCGCATGCAAAATTTCTATCGAAAGTCTTGATTCAACTTACACTACCTAGTCCCAACCCCTTGAAATTTTTGGGCTACAAGACTCTAAAATCCATTAATAATGACTTCGTTAAGTTTATTATCTTAACTGTATAGACTTGCAACAATATTTCAAATATTGAGGCATGAATATGTACTTATGATTATTTAAGCACAATTTTTCCTATATAAATTATGTTGGAGAGTGAGGACCAAATCTCGCATAAATTATAAAATACAAGATCATTGTCTTTCAATGTTGAATCTATTTTGATCATGAATATTGTAATGATCTCATAAAGGAAAATTTTTGACATACTTCCCTTTTAGGAAGAATAGAAGCAGGAAGTCCTCGTAGAGGAAAGATTTGAATATGGACCATCATTGAATGGAACAAAGCAAGTCCTTAGAGAAACTTAATCTTACTACTATCACAAATTCTTTTTGTTCCATCTTCATAGGGTCATGATGAAGGGATTAATTTGGTCACGACACAAATGCAAAGTCTCCCATCTCACTAGTCTTAATGCAAGAAGACTCAATTCAGAAAGGGGAGAGGATAAACGAATCTAATTCTTTGTATCAATAAAGGGGCCCAAATCCCATAGTTTCATTTATCTAAGAAAAATAATTAACGGTGATGAAATCTCCAACACTCCGCAATCAATTGGCTAGTTGAACTGAAATCAAGGGAGAGAGAGAAGAAAAGGGTAGAAATAAGTAAGTGTGATCTTATGTGAAGTCATGATATGACATTTGGAAAATAAATTAATAGTGAATCATTTAAATGCATGCATAAATTTGATATGGATTTCAAAGGAAGCACATGTTTCTAAATTTTGTTTTAGATAATATAAATTACTTTACCCAAAAAAGCTTAATGCCCATGAATGATTAAATTGTTAAAACGAGTGTCATAAAATACTATGGGAGACCACCTAATGTAATTTCAAATAAGTTAATCGTTGAAAATTACTGGAAAATATAATAAATATAATACATAATTGGTCAAATGTACAATTAGACCACTAAGAACTAAGAAAGTGGTACAACATTCATCATTCACAACTACAAGCGCACTTCACAAAGAAAATCATCAATACGCAATGCATGTGTAGATGTGTTATTTTATTGTATGACTATGGATGAGGGCCTGATGGGTCTAGGAGGCATAATGGGTCTGGGAGGCAAAGTCGTAAGTTAAAATCCTTTACTAGTTGTATTTAATTTATTACCTTTTATATCAGTCATCATTGATTATATGCAGGAAGGAACATAGTCTTTAGTGATTCGACCTTAGTTATGGTCCCTAAATTGTATTAATCATACATTTTTGTGATGGATCTAAGAGGGGATTGTGTTGATCGTCTAATAATTTTGGATGAAAAACAATGTCTTGTTAATACCTCTTTAGATTATCTACAATACATAGTCATTTGTGGCCAAAAACATCATAAAGTGATAGGAAGAAAGAAATTATGTGATGGGTTCAAAGGTCCATTTGGTCTCCTTTGGTTAGAAAGTGATGGTTGTGAAAAAATAATTCCCTATTAAATAGTCATGAGTTAATGAACCTCATAAATCATGAAACAAGCATTAACATCTACTTATAATTTCCATAGTATATTGGACAATAGAAAGTGAAGTGCTTAGTTTCAATTATCCACGTGTACAAGTTGCACATACATTAATTTTTGAAAGTATAGTGGGTGATATCTACTAGGTGTAGAGATGAAAGTGCACTTCCCTAATTATATCTTTAAGGCTATTTATAATTTGATTATTATTCTTGCAAAATTCTTTTTAAGAATTTACTTCTTCCCATTAAGTTATTTTAGTCAATTCTTAATGTCTAAATGAAATTTCAATACTTTAGTGTTGTGTTATATGAATTTTTTTTTAGAGAATTGGTTTCATTGATCATATTAAGAAGAGTCCTCATTGTTACTTCTTTATGATTTAGCCTTTCTTTGTTGTATTATTGAATTTGGAGTTTCATGTTTATTTTGATGTTTGTATTTTATTGTATTGTTGTTACATTATCACATATTTTTTTTTATTATTATTATTTTTTTTTAAATGGACAAGGGACATTGTGACATTGTAATTGTATAAAATTTAAATTTATTTAGTATGTTGTTCATATGAATTTGTTTTTACACATATTGCAATGTTATTGGTTAGAAATACTAATTTGAGTTTTATAGGGTTTGTTTGTGTTTTTACTTAACTTTTAGTCACATGAGATTTAAGGCCTTTTATTTTGGTTGTTTGTTTGGATTTGTTTGAATATTGGATAGAGATAATGCATGTCACTTAATTAGTCATGGAAGAATTAATTATTTTAATCTTGGTCATATTGAAAACTAGAGGCATCATGATTTGCATTGTTATTTGTTAAATGGATTAGCATGGACCTTGTGCTTGTTAAATCTAGTCTTTTGTCGACCAAGAGAAGATTGCAGTAATGGGAGAAAAGAGAAGTACTGCAAAAATGGATCCCTTAGATTGGAAAAGGAGTATCATTATGGTTTTTATTTGAACTCAAAGGGGATGCAAGAGTGACTTTGCATGATTAAAGGTTATATTGGTAAGTATGGTCGATGTCAATTGGATGTTTTGATCCATGCTTTCTCGAGTCCTTCTTAACGCTAGATAGTTTAGACCTAGGGTTCACCCAAAGTTGTCCAAGAAAAAGCCTAGAGCACCAACATATCAATCCTCGGCCAAGGCCAAGGAAGGTCTGACCCAAGATGAAAAGAGGATCATAGAGACCATTAGGTCTTTTGATAGGGAGGAAGGATAAACACACAAAGATTCCTCAGGATTGGCACCCATGCAACTCATATCTCACAAATTATTAGGACTAAGAATTAAAAAAATACACACAGATATTCAACTCATACATGATAGACATAGGATAGATCATAGTCTTCGCATCTTTATTACTAGAGTCATTCCATCATAACAAAGGTAAACATTGTGTAGAACATATACATATGGTAGCGATAGAACTTCATATCTCTTCTATATAAATCCTCAGAAGTGCAAGACACTACGCAATGCGCCTTCTCTCAAAACTCAAACATATAACAGACACATAAGTATATTCAAAAGCATTACAATATTACAATGGACTCATAGAGAGCTCGATATTAAGGACTCAATGAATATCTTCTCCTAAAGATATAGCTAGCCTTATTTATAATATCACTCATTCCTTTTTTATCTTTCTCTGCTCATGAGTGTTGTCTCTTTTTTCTTTGCTCCACTCACTTGATTGAAAAATTTTCCTCGCACACTTCTGGCATCTTCCTACAGTCCATGTAACCTTCAAGAATTAGGGAAATCTTAAGTACCCTACCAACTCATCTTTTTTTAGCTGCATGATCGCTTATGTTGTTGGCAATAATCATTTGAGAGGATTTCTTGATGATTCTTTTCTTGATTCCAACGTGCGTCTTCATGATTTTCGGCACATCAAAACTAGGACTGACATGTGTTCAATAACATTTTATGCCTATTGTGCACTCTAAAAACTTAGTCTGGTGCACACTCTTTGTCATTCCTCGCGCATTTCCTTAAGCATGCACAAAACTATGGAATGAGCGCGCACAACTTCATTTGTGTGCGCGTGCAAAACTGAACCCAACATTTTGGGTGCCAACATGCCTCCACCACTATTATTTGTCTCATCCTTGAGCCAATTGTTGCAATTTTTGAAAGCAAGCAGTTTGAGTAAAAGAAAATCATCATTCTTCAAAACAAGTTATTCTTACGTTCATGCCTAAGTAAGAGAAAATCATCTATGTAGGTTGTAGTTGCAACTCACCTCATATCCTAGAATGAATTAAGCAAGATGCACGGTGAAGGATGGATTTGGAGTGCATGCAACCATATGCTTGCCCTGGAACCTTTACTAGTTTTTATGGAGGTGAATAAGGGATCATTTTAAATTCCACCAATATATTCCAACCATTGAAGAGAAGTGAGGCTCCATCAAGAGAGAGTATCATTCTCTACTTGTATTTTTGTTCTAGGAAGACCATGCCAAGCGAGTAGCTTCGACCTGCCTATTTATAGAGGGTTGGGGATCCACGAAAATATGTGAGAGTAGGGATACTAATAACGAGGTTGAACAGATGGGTGTGCCCTGGGCTCATTGATTCTAGAGAAGGTTCCATGGTGATGGATGAGAACAGGGCTACTAGCAATTCATTGAGTATGGTCCCTTCCTATCAACAAAGGGGATGATGTATGGCAGTTGTTAAATCATCTTTGGTTTGAGAGAGATGTTGAAAAACCACAAGTACGAAACATAGTTCAAGGAAATTTGGGGTACTGAGTTGATATTTGCTAGGAAAGAAGGAGGAAGGACCTCTACTGAGCAGTTGGTTACACCCTAACAATCTTCATGAAAAATAAAGTGTAGTCTCTTGAGTTTCTCGTCTGAATAGGAAAAAATAGAGTATGGACATTCTTCTAAGCCACGCCATGACAGGGGTGTGTACAAAAATGTAGAACGGTCCTATAATTGGGGAAATAACAACGAGATGTTGAAGGAAGCCACACATGGAGTTGGTATAGAATGGGGAATGGAGAATTATCCCAGTGTGAGTGTCGAGGGTGTGATATATATAGAGGGGAGAGGGTGGAGAATATGAATAAAGAGAGAAAGAAATATTTGATAGGGGGATGGCTTGGAGAACAAGTAGAAAGTGGTCATGAAATGTGACTCATGGAGATATCATAATTACAGATCCGTCGTACTGGAGATGCATGTTGGAGAATGTGGTGGTATAACTGACTGTGTAATTGTGGCATGTGTGAATTGCTCAAATGGGATTAATTTCCCTTTCAATGAACTAAATCACTAAGAAACTCTTCTAAAACTTGCGTGAATTCTCAGAATGGATCCGAACCCTATATCTATGCCAAAGCATCAATTTGATTTGGAAATATGGAAACCAACACAAACTATAAACCTATCAATTCCACCTGCATGATTGATGTGCATGTTGTGCTATCCAAAAGGTAAACTATTTCGACTATGAGATATGATACCTATTGTACAACCTACATTACACATATTCTACCCCAATTCAAAACTTATACTAGCAATTTAAACGACGACTGGCCTTTGTGGGCCATAGTATACCTTCAAACTATTTCCATTAATGAGTCCCTTGAGTGGTTTTCCTTATAGGGTTTCCATCTTGACGACACCTACTTCACTGATGTAGACTAGCCAGAAATGAGCCAACCAATGCATGCAGAGCTTTCCATGATGGTGTAAATATTTGTTGTCATATAATAATACCAAAGAGCTAGGTTGGATAATTTTATGGCGTATGTTACAATCATGCCATGCCTTATGTATTTATTTTTCAACCACTTGACTGAAACCAACCATCATTCTATATTCCTCTAGTTCCAATAGCTCATCTAACTTGTGTTGAAGATATTGGTCATCTAAGGTGGCTATGGTGACTAGGAGGCTAGGAACAACAAATTCTAGTGGCATGACCGCTTCTTTTCCATAAAAAAGTCTAAATATCATGTGCTTTGTCATCCTTTTACATGTTGTTCGATAAGACCATAGGATTGTGAGGGTGTGCTTATCCCACTCATCATGTCACACATTGCAAAATTATGTTAGATTATGTTCTAAAATTTTATTAAAAGCATCCATTGTACCATTGGCTTGAGGGTGATAATGGGTGCTCTTTTGGTGATGGATCATGAACTCCTGAGTGAGTTGGTGAATGACTTAATTCAAAAAATGTGACCCCTGGTCACTTATCATCACCCTTCAACATCCAAATATGGTGATGAAATTCTCAAAAATGAAGTGCATCATTTTTTATGCGGTACAATCTTTGACTCACACTACTTCGACCCACCTCGTGAGGTATTCAGTCGCGGTAATGATGTAGTGCACCCATGTGCATGATCTAGGTGGATCTAAGAATTCTCAAACATTGATCATCTCAAATTATAATGAAAATGACTCCATTACATAGAGATCGATGAGAGATTTCCAACACTATTTGAATGGCCTCAAACAAACGTCGTATGAGGAAGTTATGGCCTTTGAAAGTTTTGGAAAAAATAGGGAAAATGGCCAAAAGGGAGTGCCACATGGCATCACCAAGAGGTGACACATGGCACCTTCTGATTGGCCAATATTGGCTAAGGGGCATCAAAATTAGTTGGGTCGAATGGAATCCAACCCCCGACCTATTCATAAGCCAACAATCTCGATAACTCTCCTACCGAGGGTTCATTAATATATGTAACATATATATATATATATATATATATATATATATATATATATATATATATATATATATATATATATATATATATAATTTTTCTATTAAATGGTATATGCCAAAAATAGGACATCGACTAGGGTCGGTCAAGTGACCTCAAGTGACCCAACAATTAAACCAATTTGCCAACTCCGTGACCTCCAAACTGACCCAACAAATTTAAACAAGTGCTCCAACCATTGTGCCATGTGAGCCCATTGGAAAAGCTAACCAACACAATTTTATTTATCTTTAAAATAAATATGTGACCCCAACATATAGGGGGTTGGGTGGGGTTTGACCCACCTAAATTCCCCTATATAAACCAATCACCTAAACCATTTTACCAACATCGATTTGCATGCAAGTAAACTTTGCAATTTTGGTTTCATGTTGAAATTTGTGCCATATGGATTTTTGAGAAAGATATAGGGTGTTTACAGCCAAAAGTTTCAGTTTTCTGAGGTGGAGTTGATATTGGCACTCATATCTGAGTTTTATAAGTAGATAATAAGGTCATTATAAGAACACAAGTTAGAGTCATTATTGTATCAGTCATTTGAGTATTAATCAAGCGATCTCTCATTTGGAAGTGAATATGAAAACGTATCCCAAGATGGGTGAACTCTGTTATCAACTTGTGTAATGTGCCTTGCTATTGTTTTTTCTATTTCTCTCTATTTCAACATTTTTTTTTGTGATTTATTTATCAATTTCTGATACTTTGGATAAGTAAGGGAATTCACATGTTTATTTGCAAATAGTCAAGACAATCATAATTTTTCAAATCAAGTTGGATGTTAATATAAGCTTAAGAATTAATTTGACATCTAAGGATTTTCAGATCAAGTTGGTATCAGAGAAGGTTTTGACCCGTGTTTGCAAGTGAATTCTTATGATGTCCAAGTCCAAGCTAGGTGAAGGAACGCTTTAAGAATTCAACCCAGAAATTCAAAGAGAATTTTGAAAATGAGGAATGGTGTCTGAAGAAGGAGAAGATCCTAGAATGAGGTTCAAGGATATGACAGAGGAATTTCTCAAGATGAATAAAATCATGGAAGAAATGCCCTGTAAGGTTCAATGAGGAGCTGGAAAATCAGTAAAATCATAAGGAGAAGGAAGAGGTGAAGAACCTCCGGTTCCTCCTTCATCCTCATCATCATCTTCATCTTCTTCTGATGAAAGTGAATCTTCTTCTCATAAGAATAAGTCTTTTCATTCTCATGCTCATGATTTTCCTTCATTAAAGTTAGATGTAAAGTTTGATTTGTCAATTTATGATGGAGAATTGAATGCAGAGAGGTTGGATAATTGGATCAAACAGATTGAAGTATATTGTAGGGTACAAAGAATCATGGATGACACTGCAAATATACAGTTGGCTACTCTTCATCTGGGCGACACATCTTTGATATGGTGGGAGAGTAAGACAAAAAATCATCTCATCCAACATGGTAAAGTGGTTTCTTCTTGGGATGAATTTACTAATGCATTACGAAAACAATTATATCCATTAGTGTATATGCAAACAACAATAATTGATTTGCAACATCTGAGACAAGGAAAATGGAAAAATGTTCAAGTATATACACAAGAATTTAAGAAGAAAGCATTTTCTTTAGGAATTTTGTTATATACTCTTGAAACTATTCTAAAATAGATTGGTGGTATGCATTCATATATTCGACATACTATATTGATGTTTAATCCTAATAATATTGACAAAGTTTCAGTACAAGATACTCATCTTGAAGCTAGCAAGGGAAAGCATGTGTTCAATGATAAGAAGCCACATAAATTCGAGAAGCAGTCAAAGGGGAAAGGGAAAAGTAAGAAGTCAACTACAATGAAGAAAGTTGAAGAGAATCCTACATGTTCTTAGTGCAAGAGGAAAGGAAATGAGGAGGAAAAGTGTTGGAAGTTGCATCCAGAGTTATGACCAAAGAATTACTAGAACAAAGAGAAACAAAAGACTGTTGCAATAGCTCAGCAAGATCTGGGATCATATTCAAGGGATAAAACTAAAATCACAACATTGGGAAGTAAAGGTATATCTACTGCTAGTTATAGTTTTTCAGTTCAATCTTCTAAATTTGAAAGTGTTCTTAGTAAAAAGAAATGAAGTGAGGTTTTTCAGATAAGGGTCATGGAAAAGCATTCAAAGATGTATACTTTGTTTGAAAGTGGATCTCAAGTTAATTTAATATCTGAAGTAATTGTTAAGAAGTTGGGTTTAAATACCACACCTCATGTGAAACCATTTTCATTAGGTTGGGTGTGTGAAGATGTTAAGTTGAAAGTAACTCAACAATGTAAACTTAAATTTGCAATTACTTCCAAGTTCATTGATGATGTTGAGTTGGAGGTAGTGCCACTTGAAATTTGCGGTATTTTCTTGGGTAGTCCATACATATATGATAGGAAATCAATATTCTATCATGAATAGAACAAGTATCACCTCTTCAAAGATGAGATTGAATATATTTTTATAGATCACCAGATTAAAACTAATGTTTTGTTAGTGAGAACAAGTAAAAATGAAGAGACTTGTAAGTGCTGGTAAATATTTTGTTCTCATGTTGGCGAAGAAAAAAGAGGAAGATATATCAGATACTTTTTCAAGTTGTGATTCATATCATAAGAAAGAATTGGTAAAGATTGTTTCTAACTACGATGAGTTATTTCAGGAACCTACAGGGTTGCCTCCCAAGAGGGGAGTTGAACATGAAATTTCTATACAACATGATTCTCCTCTTCCTAACATTGGTATGTACATGTCATCGATGATAGAGAGTACACATATAAAGAAATAATTTCAAGAGTTGCTTGATAAGGGAATCATAAGGCCTACTTCCTCTATGTTTGGATATCCTATTGTGTTGGTTCCAAAGAAATACGATACATGGAGGATGTGTATTGAATTTTGAGAGCTAAACAAGATCACGATAAACAACCGATATCCTCTTCATAGAATTGATGATTTATTGGATTAGTTGAAAAATGTTGTTTATTTCACTAAGTTATATTTGAGAAATCGTTACCATCAAATTAGAATTGCAAAAAGTGATGTGTGGAAAATTTCTTTCAAGTAAAAATAGGGATTGTTTGAATGGTTGGTTATGCCATTTGGTTTATGCAATGCACATGTGACATTTATGAGGGTAATGAATGATGTATTCAGGTCATTTATAGATGATTTTTTCATTGTCTACTTAGATGGTATTTTTGTCTTTAGTTGAACATGGGAAGATCATGTAATTCATGTTGAGAAAGTATTTGAACTTTTGAAAAGGGAGAATTTGTGTGTGAATATGTCTAAATGTGAGTTTGGTAAAACCTCTCTAGTGTACCTGAGTTATATTGTAGGGAATGGTATGTTGAAGATATATACCACTAAGGTATAAGTCATCGTGAATTGGCCCAAGCCAAACACTGCCACATAAGTCAGGAGCTTCTTGGAAGCAGTACAGTACTGGAGGAAATTTATTCCTAATTTATCTTTCAAAGATTCTCCTTTGCATGCATTAACAATGTGAAACATGTCTTTCAGTGGGGAGGCAAGCAACATAAATTCCCCAAGACATTGTAAGAGAAAATAAGTATTGCACCATTTTTGGCTCTGTTTGATTTGCAACATCCATTTGAAATACAAATTGATGCAAGTGGGTATGCCATGGGAGTTATCTTGATGCAACGAGATAAACCTATTTGTTACCATTCCAAAACTTTTATTGAGGTAATAATTAATTATCCAACATATGATAAGGAATTGTATGCTTTGGTACAAAGTGTTAAAAAGTGGAAGCATTACTTAATGGGGAAGCAAACAATAATTCACATAGATCATCAGCCATTACAGTATTTGCAATCACAGACCAAGATATAACAATCAAGACACTTTAGGTGGATGGGTTTCTTACAACAATTTCATTTGGTAATCAAGCATAAGAAGGGAACTCTTAACAAGGTTGCAGATATGTTATCAAGACCAATAGTCAATGCATCTAGAATACTAAAGCATAATTCTTTAGCACACAAAGGTTTTGTTGAAAAATATACTAGAGATGATGAATTTAAGGATGTGTATGAATTTCTAACTCGTGGAAACCAAAATGAGGAATTGAATTATCATGTGCATGATATTTTATTATATCATCTTGGGAATATTTGTATACCCATGGGTGAAAAAGAAAATGTAATCATGGAATCCCATACATATCTTATTTCTGGTCACTTCGGTGTAGGAAAGATAGTAGCACAATTGCAAAGATATTGTTATTGGCCTCGAATGAATGAAACAATTTATGAGTATGTAAAAGGGTGTGTTTTGTGTGCCACAAGTAATCCTAGAAACAAAAATTTGGGTTTATATATACCACTTCCAGTACCTTCTCAACCATGGGAAATTTTGTCCATGGATTTTGTAGGGGGTCTGCCAATGTCTAGAATAGGTCATGATTACTTGCATGTTGTAGTGGATAGGTTCAAAAAGATGTGTAAATTAATGCCTTGTAAGAAGCAAGTCACAACTAAACAAACAACACAATTGTTCTTTAGTAATTTTTGGATTCATTTTGGGTTGTCTACATCTATTGTATCTAATCGAGACACTCTGTTCTTGGGGAAGCTTTTCTCTAGTTTGTGGGAGTTAATGGAAAAAAAGTTAAAGAAGAGAATTGATTTTCATCCACAAGATGGACATGCAGAGGTGGTGAATAGGACAGTGATGCATTTGCTTCAAGGGTACTGTAATAAACATCCTAAGTTGTGGGATGAATAGTAGCACTATGTAAAACATGCCTATAATCATGCCATGCATTATTCTACTCATATATATCGCTTTGAATCAAGTTTGGGATAATTTCCTAAATCACCTATGGATTTTTCTTTCGGTGAGACCAGTGGATGGACAAGATGATACCAAAAAACATGAGAGGTTCATATAGAGGATCCAACAGGTATATCAGACAAGACAAGAACAATTGGAGAAGATTCAAGACAAGTATAAGGCGAGGCATGACAAACATTGGGTTGATCATCAGTTCCAAGTTGGTGATCAAGTATGGTTACATACCAACAAGGATAGAATGAAGGGTGAAGGTAAAAAAATCAGGCCAATCAAATATGGTCCATTTGAGATTTTAAAGATTGGTACTAACGCTTTCTGTTTAGATTTTCCATCTTATATGAACTTGTATTCAGTGGTGAATGTTGAGAATTTGAAACTTTATGAGCCTCCTATGATTATGGATAAAGATGAAGCTGTTCAGTTTCTGATTGTTTATGATTTTGCTCATGAGTATTTAGATGATATACAAGAAGATGTTATCCATGACAGAAGAATCAAAACTTCATGACGAGGTGAAGTGGAATATATTCTAGTTGGTCTTAAATGGGTACATCCAAGCAAAGAAATATGGATAGATATCAAGAAAGTGATGGAGCTTTATCCTCACTTAGTTGTTGAGTAATCCATACTTTTGGTGGCCCGAAAGGCTTCCAATAGGGAGGAATGATCCAAGTGCATATAAGAATGCTCAAACATTGATCATCTCAAATGATAATGAAAATGACTCTATTTCATAAAGTTCGATGAGAGTTTCCAATGTAATTTGAACAACCTCAAATGGACGTCGTATGAGGAATTTATGGCCTTTCAAAATTTTGGAAAAAATAGAGCAAATGGCCAAAAGGTAGTGCTACATGGAATCATCAGGAGGTGACACATGGAACTATACAAACATGACATGTAGAATGTACGGATACCACGTGGAAGCACTACAAAGATGACATGTGGCAGTACAGACGTACACGTGGAAAGTGAAGGTGGAAGCACGACACTGGCATGACATGTTGACTGTGCATGATATGTAGATAGGATGTGGACCAACCAAAAGGTGACACATGGACCCTTCCTATTGACCAATATTGGCTAAGGAGCATCAAAATTAGTTTAGTTGAATGGACTTGAACCCTCTACCTATCCGTAACAAACCAACAATCTCAATCAAATCTGCTACCGGGTTCATTGAATATGCCAACGAATATATATATATATATATATGTATTAAATGGTATATGAAAAATATAGGATGTATTCAAGATCAATCCCGTGACCTCTAGACCGACCCAACAACTTTCAACAAGTGCTTCGACCATTACACTACATGCGCATGTTGGTTAAGCCAACCAACACAATTGTTTTTATGTTTAAATAAATATGCAACCTGGTCATATAGGGGGTCGAGTGGGGTTCGAGCCCCCCGAATTCCTCTTTATAAACCAAGCACCTGAAACATTGTACCAACATCAATTTGCGTGCAAGTAACTCTACAATTTCGGTTTCATGTTGAAATTCGTGCCATAGAGATTTTTGAGAAAGATATAGGGTGTTTATAGTCAAAAGTTTCAATTTTTAGAGGCAAAGATGATTTTGACACTCAAATATGAGTTTGAGGAAAATATAATAAGGTCATTGTAAGAACACAAGTTAGAGTCATTATTTCATCAATCATTTGAGAATTAATCGAACAGTCTCTCATTTGGAAGCGGTCTCGGAGATGTAGCCCAAGATGGGTGAAACTTATTATCAACTTGTGTAATGTGCTTTGTTATTGTTGTTTCTATTTCTTTCTATTTGAGCACTTTATTTCTGCAAGTTACTTATCAGTTTATGAGATTTTGGATAAGGGAATTCAGATGTTTATTTGCAAATAGTCAAGACGATCATAATTTTTCGAATCAGGTTGGATGTTAATGTAAGCTTAAGAATTAATTTGACATCTAAGGATTTTCAGACTAGTATGACACGGGGGAGGATTTATGGGTCCGACAAAATATATTGTCCATTTTTTGAAGGGCTCAAGTGTAGTCATAGGAAACAACATAAGCTCATCTCTTTGGTAGGGATTTCCAACACATTGACATACTTTGTAGTGTTGGAAGTAGTCTTTAGATTCTGCAAAGAGAAAGGGCCACCAAATCCCTACACACAGAACCTTGCGCATGGTAGCCTTATCAACATTGTGGCCTCTATCACTTCCTTCATGTGCCTCCTATAGGATGGAGTTCCATTCGTGTTCCAAAGAACACTGACATAGGATGGCATATGCACCCAACTTATATAATTTTCAGGAAATCAATTGATAATCGACACTACAGGTCACCAGTTTTCGACATTGCATGAGATTATACTTGGTGGGAGCCTGGCCAATTATGATAAATTATGTTATTTCATCCAATTGATAAGGCACGACTTCGACCTGGAAGAGATGTGCATTGAGGAATTCATCATCGAGGCTCGTAGTATCTTCCCCAGTCTGAATCTATGATAGATGATCGAGTCCAACATTATGTTTTCCAAGATTAATGACAACTTTGAAGTCAAATCCTTGGAAAAACAACAACCAACAGAAGATTCTACAACCAAACACCATCTTGTTGACCAAATACTTGCGTGTGGAATGATTGGTGAAGAATTTGAAATCCTGCCCCAAAAAATAGTGGTGAAACTTTTGTAACACATATACCATGGCCAAGCCCTCATACTTGGTTGTCGTATAATTCGTTTTTGCATCGAAGAACTTAAGGCTAGAAAAATAGACTAGGTGATCGATGTTTCCCTCTCCTGGTTATGCAAGAATGACACCTAGCACAATGGACAAAGCATCGACGTGGACATGGAAGAGTTTTGACAAATCAGGAAAAACAATGGGTGCAATGACTAGATTTTATTTGAGTGTATCAAAGACTTGCTGGAATTCTGGTGTCCACTCATGATTAGTATCCTTGCACAACAAATTTTCCAATGGGGCCGCATAATTCTGGATGAACTATAGGTAGTATCTTGTATGACCCAATGTTGCACACATTTATCAAACTAAAGTGGGGGCCACCATATCCAATATGGAATAAATCTTAGTTGGGTCCACAAGCAATCCATCCTTCCACACAACATGGCCCAAAAATATACCAACGGGTATACAAAATATGCATTTCTTCAAATCAAAAGATATTTGTAGCTGGCGACATCGATCCAGAATCAGTCGGGGAGCTTGCATGTGTTCTTTTAACAAAATGAACACATTCCAATTGTACAAGCATACCTCAAGGAACTTGTGGATAAATTCCTTAAAGGTTGTAACCACTATCCATGAAAACACTACAGGGACATTTTTCAATCCAAAGGGCATGATCGTGTACGCAAATGACCCCCATTTAGTCACAAAGGTGGTTTTCTCCTAATCTTCCTCTGTGATCCGAACTTGATGATATCTTGAGAATCCATTTGTGAGCAATTAGGCTTCCCGACCGCCAACATTTTCCAACACCTCATCTATGAAGGGTGTCAGGAAAGGGTCATGGACGCAGGCTGCGTTGAGACTCCTCAGATCGACACAGATGCAAATCTCCTGGGTGTTCTTGGGTTGGACCACCATAAGACCAATCCATTCAGAACCTCGACAAGGACAATAATTACCGCATCCAACATTCGATCTATTTCTTTGCACACCTTTTCCTTATACTTAGGATTTAAGCGATAAGGCCTTCTCTTGACCGGTTTGGCATCCTATTTGATTTGAATCTTCGTATCTCCCAATGATCCTGCAATGCCTTTCATCTTAGAAAATCTCTAAGGAAACAAGTCCTTGTATTCCCTAAGGAGGTTAACGACTTGAGTGGTTGTCTCCTCATCCCAATGATGGCCATATAGGGTGTTTCTTCACTACTAATATTGTATGTCTTGGTTTTTATCGGGCCATTGTAGTCTAGTGTGGCCATCTCTTTTTCTTTACCCTTTAGTGTGCATTCCCTTATAACTCTTTGATATGGATGTCCCAGGGGTCATCATCATCAATATTGGCAACATCAATATTCCAACAATGTAGTGCTTCTTTCCATTTTTCCATCGAGTGATTATACAAACATACCACTTTGGGTGTGGTTTCTTTTGGTTTCCGATGGAAATTGAAATCCTTAATCTGGTGGAGTGCCTCTCTTTGAGCTTGATATTCTGTTGTGAAGTTGAACGCTAAATGAAACTAGGAACCCATATGGGTCCATTCAATTGCTATCCTCCTGAGTTCTTCTTGAATGTACCCTCTTCTAGGGACTATGTCCATTGTGTGTACAAAATGATGCACCCATTGGGATTGAGGAATATTTTTAGAGGTTCAATGTCATTCACAAAAATAAATATGTTCTTAATGATCCTCATTTTCCTTGTATCTGTTGTCTAGTTTGAAGTTAGCGATGGGCTAGAATCGAACCTTTATGAACTCAGCTACCTATGCCAAGCTATGAATATTTGGTTGGTGCATTTCCCACCACCATGCAAGTGTCCCTCTAACCACAACATCCATGGTCTAAAGTATCTGCTCCATGGGAATGGTTTTCTCCATCTGTATGAGGAACATCTCCACTAACCCTGTCCCATCAAATTGTGGGGCATCACACAACTCAAACTTGATTCATCGCACTCCTTTTTTTATCCTCACGCATATGCGAGTGGAAAATTCATAAACATTATTATTCCACCTACCCATGGCATCCTCAGAATCTGTGTCATAATACTTGACACTTCTCTAGCTTAACTCTCTATTTGTGGTGGGGTTGATGTTGATGTAGTCCTGCATGCATCCTGTGATCTTATAGATGTGTCCAATGAATAATATCTACGCATACTCATCCACGGGATCATTATATTAGTCACCTTCATATAGATCTAGCGGTGAGACCATGTGCAGGGTGTCTGTTTCAAAGGACATATACCTCTTCTTCAAGTTTAACACCATATTATTATCAAAGGCCTAGTCAATGCCCAATAATTCAATATATGGATTAGATTCATCCATAACCTCTATTACTTCAAAATAGGCATTTTGTTTACACCTTATATGTTTACTTCCACCTTCTCTAGACGACCTATCGGGTAGATCTTGTATTTATTGTCCAAGCGATGTTGGATGAGTGACGAGACCAACATCAGTTTACCCATCACCTCCCAATATTTATTCAGAAAAATATTCACATTGGACCCTAGATCCAACATGACTCCATCCATTTCCTAGCCACCAAGATCTAATGTCATCTTAAATTCTTGACTAGTGCACTTTTTCTTGTTGACCTGACATACAATTATTTCTAATAGTGGAGCGAATATGGTATCCTCCACTCCTTGTTCTTTCATGAAAGTAGATAACGTATGATTCAAATTACTTGCATCTTCTGGATCATTAAACAGTTGCAAACAACGATGCAAGAGAGAACTTACTTGGTCTTCATATTCTTCCTTGTGATCCAGTTCATGTAAGACTTCCACATGTGCTCCAATTCCTGTTGTTGTTGTTCTTCATATTCCTTTTTCTTAGTGTGTCGTAGATCAGTCTTTTTGTGAGCCTCTTATATTGATGATTATGTCCTGCACTAGACCTCTTTGCACACACAAGACTCCTCCAACGATATTTGTACCACGTGCTTTAATTCCTAATGTGCACAAGCTTCTTCCATCGACCTCTATATCACACATTGTACTTCTTCGTGGATCTGATCTTCTTCCAGTGACCTTTGTGTCTCCCTATGCACTTCTTCCTATATTTGAGCCTCCTCAAGTGACCTCTAAGTTGTGCATTGCAGCTACTCACGTGCTCTTTCTTTTTCCAGTTCTCTCTCTACATCACATAAAAAATACTTTTTTTGGGAAACACCAAACTTTGGAGGGGGATGAGGCACCTTCCTTATCTTCCTGTCTGGATTTTGTCTTGATACTTCACCATTCTCAAAGTTTTCTCTTGTCTTTTCCCCTCCTCGGTTTACTACATGGACATCAGCCTCCTCATTCTTCTTCTTATTATTGTGTGTCTTTTCATGCACCATGTTATAATTGGTCTTCTTGTCCTCCCGCTTCTTTAGTAATTAAAAATAGTCTTCAGTGACATACTTGAGACTATAACAATATGCACAAAGAACACATGGTTTGGTACAAAATCATGATACATGAACAGTCTCATGACAATTAAAACATGTAGGGGGTATACCTCCCCCTCCGTCATATCCTCAACTGGGATCACACCTTTCCACACCACCACCTCGGGGACCTCCTTGGTATCCGCCTCTTTTCACACCACCACACTCACCACATTTTTTTTCTTTTTATACCCAGAATGCATCGTGGGTATTATCTTGCATCAACTGGAGTGAGCGGTAGCTATTGACATCATTCCAAATAGATTTATAGAACTCACATAATGTAGTATGAATCGATGTTTGGTACTTCTTCAAGATTGGAAAGCAGGGGTGTAACATGGCCCCATTGTCTACATATTTCACACATTCTATTTGCCCAGATGGAAATGGAATGGGTGCACCCATTGCCACATAATTTGGCAAGACAAGCCATTAATATCTTTGATTCTCTTCTAAGCATAAGGTGGTACACCATTTTTTCTTGCACATGACCTCCATCTTAGACATATATTGTAGTTTCATCATCAAGTTAACTAGTTGTGACTACACCTATTCCAAACTTGTCGATATTTCCACCCTTCCCGGCGTAGCTTCCAGAAACATGGAAATTTCTACTACCTCTACTTCAGTATTCATCTTCTGCTGGGTGAGTGGAACATGGATATGGGGAAGTAACCCCACAATAAACCATTCCTTGTGTTACACGTTCTGTATTTGGAACGCCAACCTATCCAACAAAATTTTAAACCGTTGGTCATAATCCCATACGATATCTCCTTCTTATGCTTGATCTCTTTTATCTCCATGATACATTAGTATTTTGAATTAGGTTTTTGGAACTCCCTACATAGATCATGCTTAATGTTGATCATGGACCTTGCCTGTCCCACTGGAACAATATCCTTATACTTCATATACCATGTCAAGGATCTTTCCCTGAACATGGTCTCCAGCTGCGCAATTTTGGCTGCTTCGTTTGTGATTCTTTTCACATACCATATTGCTTCACATGTAAACTAGTGTTTCTCTACATCATACTTACCCATTCTGTGGAACATGGGTAGCCTCAGGATACTATCCTGATTTTCCATTTTCAAACTCGAGTTAGTTCCTCTTCTATGACTTCTAGGGGTTTGATTTTTCCACACCACTATTCCTCGAGGTAAATTATTATTGACTTCACCTTCTTATTCACTCATCTCTTTTCTTATATCTTTTTCTTCTCTCTCTTCTACTCCAATATTTTTACTATCTGCTTTGTTTTCTTCTTGATTAAAAATGTACAAGGGGGGTGGTACAAAAAGGGGGTAAGTCCATCTTCTTATGAAACTTCTCGCGAGGTGACCTAGATATTATCTACTTGTAGCCATGCAAAACAATATAATATTGTCAATTTGTCTCCCCCACCACTAGGGGAGCCTTCATATTCCTCTTATCTCGGTGCACCAACACGTTGTGCTCTACCTTCATGTCCTCTCTTTGCACTACCACTTTGCATGCTATCTTCCTCTCCTAACAACAAACAAATTCTCTGCGTGCCATCCTCTCCTCTTATCAACACACTTCTATGTGTTTCATATTCCTCTAAGGTTGTGTCACTCCACAATAACAAAGGGGTGTGGACTGCATCACCTAGGCCCATACTAGTACTACTATTGGTATCCCCACTGGACAACATACCCTCTATGACATGCCTCTTTGTGGGCCTATCCTCATCTGTGATCCATTCTATAAAAACATACTCTTCCGCACTACTACCTAGTGCAGTCCCTTTTCTCTTCATCCTAGACTTGACCCCTCATCATATGCCTTAGATAATTCTTTTCCACCTCTCTTCTTCTTATCTCAACCCTTCTTGTGTACCTCTCGACTCTTTTCTCCTTTTCTCCTCTAGTTCCATTCCATACCTCACCTCATCTCAATAATTTATGGATCCTCCTCAATGGATCCATATTCTCTATAACTTTCCCCCGTCTTTGCAACCCCCCACACTAGGGGAATTTACTCATCCATTCAATTGGGCTTCATGCGCATCATCCCTTTCTCTATGAACTTCATTTTTATCCAAAGTGTAATTTCTTCCAACATCTTCTTTCTCAGTCCTTTTGCAAACTTTCTTTCAGACTTTCTAATGGTCCAACAATGTAGCCGTCTTTTACTCTTGCAAAACCAGAAGTTAATAAACTAAGTCCACTTATTATCCAACACTTTCAATTCTTCAATCTTGTCTTCATCCCAAACCACTTGTTCCAACGGTCATACTGGAGAATTGGTAGCAATTTTCCTTTTTAGCCATTCAAACAATAAACAAGGAAAATAAACAAAGACAATATCATGCATATTTGTGTACAAATACCTATCCTTACATTGGCTGAAATCCACCCTTGGTCCCTTGGTTTCTCACATGGAAAAATCATTCTCTTTTGCAATCAACCAGTCTTGAATCTCCTCCTGATATGGATGCAACCTCATCCCTTGCCTTCCTCATTCCCAATAATTATTTTAGGTCCCAAAAAAATTACCATTTGTAGGGCGTTTTGATCTGTCTGAAGTTGTCCAACAAAATCCCCAGAGCACGGACATATCAATCCTCATCCAAGGACAAGGAAGGTCTCACCCAAGATGCAGAGAGGACCACATAGACCATAATGTCTTGTGATAGGGATGAAGGATAAAAACGAGAAGATTCCTTGGGATTGGCACCCATGTGACTCATATTTGAAAAATTATTAGGACTAAGAATTAAAACAATACACACACATATTCAACTCATACATGATTGACACATGATAGATTAGAATCGTCACATATTTGTTACTAGAGACATTCCATCATAACAAAAGTAAACATTGCGTAGAATAGATACATATGACAACCATATAAATTCATATCTCCTCTATATAAATCCTTAGAATTACAACACACTCTACAATCTGCCTTCTCTCAATACTTAGAAATATAACAAACACATAAGTATATTCAAAATAATTACAATATTACAACAGGCTCAAAGTGAGATAGATATTAAGGACTCAATGAATCTCTTCTCCTAAACATCTAGTTAGCCTTATTTATGATATGACTACTTATTTTTTTATTTTTCTCTCCTTGGGAGCATTGTCTCTTTCTACTCTGCTCCACTCAATCGACTGACAAAACTTCCTCGCATGCTTCTAACACATGCCTGCAATCCACGTAACCTTCATGAATCAGGGAAATCTTAATTTCCTTTTCAAATCATCTTTTTCCAGCTCCACGATCTCTTGTGTTGTTGGTAGTAATCATTCGAGAGAATTTCATGATGATTCTTTTCTTGATTCCAATGTGCATCTTCTTTATCTCCGGCACATCAAAACTAGGACCAACATGCATTCAATAATTTTTTATCCTTGTTGCGCACTGTCAAAGATCGGTCTGGTGCACACTCTTTTTCATTCCTCACACATTTATGTAGGTGTGTGCAAGACTATGGAATGAGCGTGCACAACTTTGTTTGTGCGCATGCACAAAATTGAACCCAAAACTTTGGGTGCCAACAATGTCATAGTTAGAAGCATTGCAACCCATAAGAAGGAGATTGAAGTTGTTACATACAAAGAAAAGGGGAAGGATTATGAGATAATTATTTCCTAGGAAAAGTTCAAGTGAGCCATCTTGATCAAGTACATGTTAGAGAGGATAAGTGGAATGAAATAAAAGGCTTAGTTAAAGATGATCATCAAGGTATTTTAGTGATAGACTATAAATTGAGTACACTAATAGATATATGATATTTATGATTGCTAAGACATTTTGTTCTTCTTTGATGCAGTTAAGGCCTTGATTCAAGCTTACGAAAAGAGTGTTGAAACATAAACTTCATATTTTGAGAAGAATGACTCAATTCTCCCTGGAAACAATGCCATGAAATGTTATCACCAAAAATAACACTTGTGCAAATCCTTCAAGATGTTTGATAAGTGTAAGAAGTAGAAGTGATTGCCAATGTCACCTAAACAATTACTTCCCTCATTTTAGTGAAGGATCGAGGTCCAACACAAGGGATTCTTCCCTAGAAACCTCAAAGGATCCTATAAGAAGTCAAGTAAAGTCTACGACCCCTTATCTTGGTTACTTGATTATACCACCAACTAGATCAAAGTCCAAGGTAAGGTCAAGGTGGTTTAGACAAGGAAAATTTAATGAGTGTGTGTGAGGGATTATTCTAAGACAATTAAAGATATCCATGACAACTAATGAATCAAATAAATGATCCAAAACACTAGCTATAAAAATATATATATATATACTAGAATAAAATTTCAATAAAAGATGATTCACTTCAACATATGACAAATTTATAACAAAAATACTATAGTAGTCCTACAGCTAGCAAAATGAGTAATGAAATAGATGCTAAATGTAATTTAAAATCCTAACAAACCACTAGCTAATGATTTTTGAAATGAAATAGCATAAAACTATTTTTAATAAATGTAAGATGTCAAGCCCTATTGGGTGAAAAAATGCAATAATGCAACAATAAATGATGTCAAGGATGATTCTAGGTAAGAAATGCAAGAAGACCCTAGACATTAGGCTTGTTAATTACTAGAAATGGAAATGTAATGAAATTAGTCCTAAATTAACACAATACGTCAAAGAGAGAGAGAGAGAGAGAGAGAGAGAGAGATGATTAGGGTTCTAAAGTCACTTGAAATGAGAGAAAGACTAGTGTCGTCTTGATTCCTTGGGCATATATTGTAACACCCTATTTCCCCCATGACTATAATTATTCTAAGAATTCATATAATTTGATTATGAATCTTGTAATTGTGTTTTGATTAATTAAAAATATAGTTCAATTTATTGAGATGGAAATTTATGGAATTACTATTGGCCATGATATTACAAGTGAGAATTGATGAAATAGGATTGGTGCGATGGTTGGTGAAGTGGACCTGATGAGGTGGAACCTGAGAGGTTTCAATGAATAAAATATAAATCTTTATTAGAAAGTCATAATATACTTGCAAGACATAAATACACACCTACTAGTGTACTTGAACCTGCATGGAGCCACGTGACCAATTATGGTAATAAATATAGGAGGTTGAAGAAGTCATAACTTCTGATAGACTTGATCTCTTGAAGAGGCAAGGGTCAACTGGAAAAAAAAAACTGAAAGAAGGAAATTCATTGGATTTCCCCTTCAATTTAGATCCCTGACTAGAGTTCACATATGAAATAAGCCACAGGAATCCAAAGGACCGAGAGGAGGAAGAGACCAAAGGTGGAAAACATCACCCAGATACGAGATGTGCAGAGAAGAATGAAATAAAGAGGAACAAAAGGGAAATGGGAAAAAGAAGGATGATAGTAGCAAACACAGATAGAGAAACAAAATAATATACAAGGAAATCATGATGGAATATCTTACAACAGATACTCAGTAACAAACTCACAAACAAAGGGTGGAATGAACATAGATGTTCACTCGAATAAAACTAAGTAGCAAAATAAATTGGAAATTTGTTCTCGAGGAAAATGGAAAGATTTTCCAAAGGATTAATGGTCACCATGGAACAGAGAATACCTAGATCTAGACTAGATCAACAGGGGAATGCAGTTTGGTACCTATTGGAAAGAAACTAGCACTAGTAAGGGGAGTTCGTCGAGGGACTGTATAGCAGAGAAGGGACTCCTTTGTGTAGAGGAAATCCAGTTGGGAGGGTACCTGATAAACCTGTGGAGGTCCCGAGATCGGGGGTGAAGAGGGAAACTTATGTTGTTTCTAGTGGAGGAAGGAGAGTAACCTTTGTTATCGCATAAGTTATAGGTTTGGAAAAATCCTGATCCAACCACAAAAGTAAGTGTCATAACTATGAGACACTACACCCAATGTCACCTTTATGTAGGTCCCGCACTTGGGGGGTGACTAAGGCCACTCCTGGGATGAAATCCCAAAGACCCTAGGGGAAAAGGTAAGATAACATGAAGGAATATGTAAATTCTCCTAGAGGTCAGAAAACTAAGTGGAAGAGGAAGGGAAGGAATATGACTTGTAGATAAAGGAAAGCTGCCCCAAAAGTATAGTGCTTTGTTGGATGATTATACTTGCCCAAGCCACAAGAGAAACAAGCATACATTGCAGTATAATCAATTGGAAAAGAAAGTTAATCTTCATGTCCCTAAATACATCTGTTAGCAATAATGTATATCAGCAAATAAATATAATTAAATCAATGTGGAAAGCACAATACTAGTTAACAATGTCATCAATGAAACTAGCAATTAATTATGAATCAAGTAAATCACTTTGAGACTGAATTAAGAAGGTTGTTATAAAGTGTATTTCTGTAGTATTATGCAGCCCTAATGGCTGTAGGAAATGATGAATAACATCATAGAAATGATCCACTAAAATTTAGAGATGATTATCCCAAACGATACGCCCTAATTCGTAGGTTAGGTGAGTGAAATTAGGGAGAGTTTCTAGGGTTAGTTTGTGAGATATTAGTGGTTAGGGTTAGTGTTTTATGCAGACTAATGTATGTAGAAAAAAAATTAGTAAATAAATGAGAATTTGTGGGAGAATGGGAACACCCTAAGGGAGGAAGAATCCCCAAGGCATCAAGATCACTATCCAAAAAAGAGAGCTTGCAAAAGTTGATTTTTCACATTTGTTGAGGCATTTGTTTTGTATCTCCACTACAATAATTAAATGACCAGTGCCTTTAAAAAATTGGTTAATGGAGTCAAGCAAGAAATAACTAGAGGTACTATGTCCTTTGGGGTGTAAATCCTCTTACTCGCCAAGGCAAGTATCTCTAGCTAGGGTTTAAGCTAAGAGGGTGTATGCCCTGATACTTCTCTTAGAAAACCCTTGTTAAACTAATATCATCTAAGCATAAAGTGATGGAGACTAAAGTGGGGGTGCATGCCCTTATACTTCCCACCTAGCTCTAGAAAATAACCTTGACTTGAAAAATAAATGAAAGCAACAATGTAGAAACCTTACCAATTCAAGGATAAAGATAAGACAAGCCACCATAAAATCTAGAAAAAAGCCTTCGAAGGCTAGTGCATCACTTCCATAAACCAACAATCCAAGACAGAGCCATAAACAAAAGTACAATAGAGAGAACTAGCCAAAGAGAGCGAAAATTTCATCCCAAGAACCTCTTAGAATGGAGAGTTATGATAAAATGAGATCTTATGATCTCTTATTTATACAAAATGTCACTAAGATATTTTTTCCACATAATAAAGGGTAAACCACAAAACTGGGGGTCAAAAAACCTAATCTTTCCCCTTTTACAAAGTATTTTTAAACAAATCACTTTAATTTCACTTTTTCACAAAGAAAAACCATGGTTTATAAAGACGTCACCCTTTTAGGGGACGTTTTGGTACTAGGAGAAGTTTGTTGGTGATGGAGGAGTGTATAAAGCTTCCCAAGGCCACATGTCAAGCATCCAAATAGCTTCCTTCATGGTCAAATCCTCAATCCCCTCAAAATTTCCTTGTGCCAATGCATGTCAACCTCACCACAAAACCTTAACCCACCTAGGTGACGTCATGCCCTTAAAGGTGAGGTTTTACCTCTCCTAGGAAAAACGTTTGGCATGTGGCGGGTACATTACGTCATCCAAGTCATCTTATAAGGCTTCAAAATTTGATCTCTCTCATCCGGAATGCGGGCCCTTGGCATCCACCTGTGGGATTCAAGCCCCATGGAAGCCCAACCTAGGCTTGTTCTTCCAAAATTGTCCACCAATTAGGTCCTACAAAGACAAATAAGCACACCCGCCAAGGATATCAAGTCATAACATCATGAAAAGTGAATCCAATCAACAAGTGAGCCACATAAGCATGTGAATCAAATATTACCATGTTAAACAATTAAGTGCTCAAAGAAATTATGTGACTTTTCAAGATTGAATATGGGAGGGTTGACAAGGTGTCCTATTGGGTAGATCTTGCCCTAGGTCAAGGAGAGTTTCTAAGATATCCCTCTCTAATCCAAGTAAGGTGGGTGAAGTTGGTAGGGTCAAGACTCAATGGGCATGGAGTTCATGATATACAAGGGGTTGTAGTGTCTCATTCATGGGTGCCTTTGTAGAGGGTGTGTGGTACCTTCGTCTGCAATGCACTTTTTCCAAGCCCATTATTTTTCCGTTCTTTGTTTCTTTCAAAAATTTAAGGACAAGTTGAAGGTCACTACCTTGGCATGGTGTAATGATAGTGTCACCCACAAATACCTAGTGGAAATGATAAGTTTGACTCGTGATGAGACCCCCTTACCAATAATAGTGCTTCCTTGAATTTTCTTTACTCTTCAAGGTTGATAGAACTAATATTTTTTATGGATTTGAATGACAAACCAAAAATCTCCAAAGTGGTGAGTTGTGATATTTAAGAATCTTGTAACCCCTTTGTTAAATTATTGGTAAGTCTAAGGATCATAATTATAACCAATATTTTAGATATTGTAACCATGAGGGATATCTACAATAACTAGAGAGTACTCCCTTTTATAAATAATATGTTGGCATGTTTTATAGGCAGCATATGCTTGTCAATAATGGCAAGTACAATAGCGATGATGGCTTGAGTACAGGTATAATGTGCCATGTGTGCACCGGAAGTATTTTGGGGAGACACAACAGAGCAAGCTTGTGAAGACAAGAAGAGATAGTACAGAGGTGCACGGAGAGTGCAAGAGTGTGCTTGTTCATTTGATGGCAAGAACATGCAGACATAAGGCTGAGTATTTGTTTATCATTGATGGCAAGCTCAGCCTGATGATGAAGAACAAGAGAAAGTGGCAAGACCAGTAGTGAAACGATGATCTCATGGCAATATAAGAAGAGTAAACTCCATTTCGGTGCTTCGGATACCGGGAGTTGGAGGAGTCAAGAGTCGAGACTCTTCATCACAGGAGTCCCAAAGTTGTGGAATGCGAAACGTCGAAATCCCAAAACAGGCACATCAACAAAGTCTCCATTTTCGAATTTTGGATACCAGGAGTTGGAGGAGTCAAGAGTCGAGACTCTTCATCATAGCAGTCCCGAAGTTGCGGAGTGCGAAACACCGAAATCCAAAAATAGGCACATCAACAAAGTCTCCATTTCGGAGTTTAGGATACCGAGAGTTGCAGGAGTCAAGAGTCGAGACTCTTCATCACAGGAGTCTCGAAGTTGCGGAATGCGAAATGCCAAAATCGCGAAACAGGCACATCAACAAAGTCTCCATTTTGGAGTTTCAGATACCAGGAGTTGGAGGAGTCAAGATTCGAGACTCTTCATCACAGGAGTCCCAAAGTTCTGGAATGTGAAACGCTGAAACCCTGAAATAGGCACATCAACAAAGTTTGCATTTTAGATTTTTGGATACCGGGAGTTGGAGGAGTCAAGAGTCGATACTCTTCATCATAGGAGTGCCAAAGTTGTGAAACGCAAAATGTCGAAATCCCGAATCAAGCACAATGAAGGCTCATGAATTTGTGAAATAATCCTAGTCGTTGGATCGAGGTTTGATCTAGGCCATCAGATCCAGTAGGTGAATGTGGAAAACCATGTCAAAAAGGACAGGTGGAAGACTATGTCAGTATTGACACATGGTAAGATCAGACAACGACAAGTGTCAAGTTGATTTGGCATTTCAGGCCACTGAAAATCACAATTCTAAGTGACACGTGGCAGACACTTGGGTCACAACACATCATCGAGTGATGCAAGAGTGACCTCACTCCGGGGAGTTTTTCTTTGAGAGTTTTAGCTTCATCAGTCCCCCAAAGTCCCGAAGGCTTATGTCTCGGGGTAGAGGATAGACATCTGATCACCACGGATCGTGGACCATTGATTTGGAGAGCAAAGTGCTTGCTTGATTGGAGAGTGGCCATATCTCATGGTCACATTGTCGAGAGATGGAGAGAAGAGCTATAGAAGCCAAACTCTATTTTGGAGTTCGTGACATGGAGAGTCGAGACAACTCATCATAGAATCCCTGAAATGAGAAAGTGCGAAATACGTTTCTGAATAAGGCCAGTGGTCACTGCCAGTGGTCATGTAAGTGGAAGGAGATAGCATAGCTAGGCTCCATTTCAAGGTTCACACTGTAACTGCTAGAAACCACTGATGGTTTCTGCCAGAGGACTCAAAGAGACTTAAGGGTGATCGCCAGAGAAGCTAAAGTGTCTCGAGGCATCTTGTAATGAAATGAAGGGTGTTCATACAGACTATTGACAGATGGATGACCGTTGGAGCCTGGAACTGCAACAGAGGGAATGAGCTCGACTGTGACAGAGAATACAAAGACTCTCAACTGTTGGAGAGGCTAAGGAATCTCGACATAATGCTCAGTGAGGATGAACGTATGGGTTTAACTACTAGAGAAGATGAAGAGTTGTAATGATGATTAGGCAGAGCACTCGACACTAGGAGAGCATGCAGAAGCATTGTGAATTGTGCATGCAGTAGAAGCACATAGAGAATAAAAACACAGAATAGAGAAGAGATTAGGGGTTGTTGAGATTGATTCAGGTGAGTAGAAGGAGGTAGAGTGTAGCAGCTGAAATGCACAAAAGCGGAATCATGCATAGAAGGGACATGGCGCACAGAACATAAAGCGTAGTAGAAGAAAAGAACAGAGATGCATAACTGAGACAATAAAAGAAGGTTGAGGTTCACTTGTAGAGAAAAACAGAAGATCAGAAAGTGCAAGAAGATGTAGATAGAGAGACACCGATACATGAGAGAAGAGCAACATAGCAGAACAATGATAAGCCTGGTAAACCAATGACAACTATTGAATCACTGTAATAAATTTCAGTAGAAAATATATATAATCAGGGTGGTAGGGAGGTTCTAGAAAGGATTGTTGTCCTCAAAGGTTCAAGTGGGTGCTTGAACACAGGGAGTTGTAGCTTTCATCTAGTTGCAGCTAGAGAAACTAGGGTGGCAGGGTGGAGCAAGGGAGAACTGTTGTTCTCTGTTTTATAGGTTGGTGCCTGTGTGACTGGAAGTTGGTGCTTCCATCCAGTTGGTGTTGGAACACTTAGGTATTTGTTGCTTCCTTCTAGTGGGTGCTAGAGAAACCAGGGAGTTGGTGCTTCCTTCTAGTGGGTGCTAGAGAAACCAGGGAGTTGGTGCTTCCTTCTAGTAGGTGCTAGAGAAAACAGAGAGTTGGTGCTCTCAGCAAGCTGTAGCTTGCAAAACAGAGGTTGTAGTCTCACAATGAGTTGGAGCTCATATGTATGATAATGTACAGAATGTAAAGATTATTTATCATATAAAGAAGAAGAGGTTTTTACCCTTTATGGGTTTCCTTAGGAAAATATCTATCTTTGTGTATCTCATATCTGTGAATGATGTTGAATGTTATATTTCTTACTTCCCTACATTATTGTGATTGTCATTGAGTGCTCTGTAAAGAGTTTAAAATAAGCATAATTGTTTAAGCACAATAACAACTGATTCACCCCCCCCTCTCAGTTGTCCAACAATTGGTATCATAGCCGGGCCCTTTTATCTAAGGGTAGATCCTAGAGCTTAAACATGTCAAGCCATGAAGGAAATTCAACCAATAAGGCCCCTCTATTCAATGGAACAAAATTTGCCTTCTGGAAAGTCAGAATGAGAACCTACATAATGGATTTAGGTGAAGATGTCTGGGATGTGGTAGATATTGGTTATGTAAAGCCAGTTGTACTAGCTAACAAGGATGAAAATCTATAATTTAGCTTCAATGCTAAGGCTATGAATGCTATCTTGAGTGGGCTTGCAGAAGCAGAATTCGTAAAAGTTATGCACCTAGGAACTGCCAAAGAAATGTGGGACAAACTCATTAGCAGTTATGAAGGTAATGATAAGGTAAAGGAAGCCAAGCTTCAAATCTAAAGAGTACAGTTTGAACAACTAAAGATGAAATAAGATGAAACTATTGGAAAATACTTTCTGAGAGTTGAAGAATTGGTAAATGCAATTAAAGCACTTGGTGAAAAAATTGAGGAACCTTCTTTAGTTTAGAAAATTTTGAGATCTCTACCAGATAGGTTCAACCTGAAGGTCTCTCCTATAGAAGAACTTAATGATGTAAAAACCTTGGAGCTTGATCAACTTCTAGGAACATTGACTACATATGAAATGAGAATAGTTAAAGATAAACCCACCTCCAGATAAGCATCATTTAAGGCAAACAAGAATGAGGATTCTGAGCCTGATGAAATTGAAACAAATTTTTTGAAGAGACTGAAGAAGGGATCAGGCAAATACAAAGGTAAACTACCTTTCAAATGTTTTAACTATGGTAATATAGGTCATTTTACAAATAAATGTCCTCACAAAAGAAAGGATTGGACATGTGATGATGAGGAGAAGCACAAACACAAAAATTTCTTTAAAGAGAATAATTTTAAGAAGACAAGTCTTTGTGTAAACAATGATGATGATCCTTCAGATGATGAAGACAATGATTCCTCTATTGAAGATAAACTAAATGACT